>JAPYZL010147270.1:0-14846 GCA_030522825.1 Platygaster orseoliae
CTTACGACCTCGACGAAAAACTGATATTTCATTGTTGATATAAAAAGACAGTTACTGTAAAAATTTCAAACAATTCTTGTTTTTCGTTTACGAGATATTAGACACCAAAGTTCGAAAGTTTTTGACATTTAAAGCTGCATCAAGCTGTATATGATTGTATGTGTGCGGACAGTCCCTCGCAAAATGTCAGTGAAAAACTGGTGAAAAACTTTCTATTCCGACTGTTGGGGAATTACTACTTTAACAAGGACGTATATCTCTATATATACTTGTTCCCTCTCACCCCTCTCCCCTATCCAGTGTCGGAGGGAATCATCTCAAACGCCTGCAGCGCCATCTGGATCGACTGTCATTTCGGCGCCACGAATTTAACCGTAGTGTCAGGGGGTTGGGCGGAACACAAAACTAAACAAAAGAAACACAATGGGGATGGAGCTGGAGGGTCGCGGGGATAAGGGGCCAGGTGGCAAGTTTTTTTTTTTTTTTTTTATTTCATTCAGTGAAATATGGACCAAGCAAAGTTTTCAACTAGTTTTCGTTATGAAAAATTTGCTTGGTATACACAGGATTTCACAGAATAAATGGTTGCTGGAGCCAAAGATTTCTTTCTGTGAGGTATAGACATGACGTAAAAGTAATGGGTTTTTTATAGTTATCTTCGAATACTATGGATGGCGATAAGATGATTCAAGAACAGAATCCTTGAATACAGGGCTGGATTTAGCGAACAGGCAAACTAGGCAGAATATTCATTTTGAGGTTCGTAAAAAAAAAAAGGTAAACATCTCGAAAATTTTCGACATTTTGCAAATTTTAACTGAAATTTTCGAAGTAAAATTGCTGGAATTGTCGAAACATCTTTATTTTCGTAATTTATGAATTTTAAAATATGTACTTATAAATACATTTTTCGTACGCTTAAAATTTCTATACATCTTTAAAATGTTACAACTCCAAGCATTTTCGAACAATTAATTATTTATGAATTTTGCAAAAGTCCTATTTTATCGTTTGAAAAATATTCTAAATCTGACGAAATTTTTGACATTTTTCAAATTTTGACGAAATGCTCATAATAACTGAAACTTTCGAAATAAAATTTCTGAAATTGTTAAATATCTTTATTTTCATAATTTCTGAATCTTAATATAACTAACAATAAATTTTGTCGACCACTTTTTTTTCTTGAATTTTCAGAACGCTTAAAATTTCCATATATCTTAAAATTTTCAAACTATCCATAATTTATGGATTTTGGTAAGTTTGCAAAATATTTTCAATACGACCCAATTTCTGAATTTTATTTATCATTGAAGATTATTTTTTTTGCAGTGCACGAGGATTCTGAATATAATTCGAGAAAAAAGTGGTGTAGCCACCTGGCGAGTACGCATAAAAATGAGTCAATTTTTACAATATTCGAAATTTTCAGATGTCCAATTTTTCGAACTTCCCTTATCAGTTACATTTCTGCAATTTTGAAAATCTTTCGAATATTAGAATTTCACAAAATTAAGTGAATTGTCAGAACGTCAGTCTTCTTTTAAATTACGAAATTATAATAATAATTCAGTGTTTCTAAAGTAGGAAAAATTCATGAAATTATCATTGTTTAACAAAATCCGCTAAAATGTTCTAAATAACGTAAATTTTGAAATTACCAAGTTGTACAAAACATCTAAATTTGCAAATTTCAACATACTTCGAATTTTTCTACCTTTTTCCTCTTTTATAATTTCTGCGAATTCATATGGAAGACTCAAAATTCACAAATTCTCCAATTCAACAAACTTAAATTTTTTTCTTCGTAGAAAATGTACGTGAGGGGAGGGGATGGAAGGGCAGCAGTTTTGGAAACTGCCCAGGGGCGCCAAATTCCTAAATCCGGCCCTGCTTCAATATTTTATCGTAGGTACATTTCATACTTACACAGCGTAAAAAGACATTAAAAACTTTTGGGAAATTTCAAGATACAAACATCAGGTGATAATAAATGTTCAGTAACAGATGAAGTACACAGTGAAACTATTTTTGGGGAATTAAGCCAAAAATTTACTACGAAGACTTGTGTCGAGGTTTTTTGATGATGAAAAGGTTTTTATCATAAAAAACCTTCAAATTTTGAATATTTTTATAAATTATTATTTTTTTTTTTACAAAATTATCAATATATATTCAACAATTTATTCTCATTCTACATTTACCTCAAAATTCCTCCACCACAAAAAATTACGATAAACCCGATTTATTGCCTGACTTGCCACCATCGAAAAAAAAAAAAAAAAAAAAAAAAAAATACAAGCGCAAATGAAGTAAATGATAGGGTAATACTGAAGAGCAATTATGCAGCAAAAAAAAAGAAAAAGGTGCAACGAAAAAAATGGGACAAAGAAAAAACGAAATTAAAAATGAAGGAAAAACAAAACGATTGCACTGGATAAGAAATTGGAGCTTGGCGACCACAGTAACCCAAGCACTCCTTCCATCGTCGACGTCGTCGACGTTTCAAAAAATTAACCATTGCCCCATAACGTACTACAATTTTGTGTAAATGCACTTTTTTGTGTCCAGTTTAGACGATTCGAGAAATTTGATTTCGCTCCTACAACGACCCGATCGATCCTTGACTCGTGTTTTCGTAATGGTTTTTTTTTTATTTATTTATTTCTTTTTCAATGCGGTGCACGTGTATGAGCATTTGTTAATAAAAACAATGAGTAAGGTACAGGGAGAGGGTTAATGTGGTCCAAAAAAAAAAAAAAACAAAACAAAACAAAAGTCAAAAGCAAGCGAAAACAATGCCGCCGAACAAAAAAAAAAACCGACAAGCTCTAAACTATTTAATCATTCTACATTTTGGCTGATTGCGAAATTTTAGTTCGGAATTAGCAATTTTTATTTTTATCGTTATGAACAAAGATTGGAATCAAAGGAAAACTCAGGGTGTCCAACGAAATTTTGAAAGGAAATTTCGAGACGTTTTTTGAGTTTGTCTACATTTTTCTATTTTTTTTTCTTTTTTCCTTACTTCAAAACATTTTCAATTTGAGTGTTCATTGAATTTCAAAGCTGATATTCGTACATTTTACTTTTGATTGTATTTTTTTTCTTGTAATTTTTATTTATTAATTTTATTTCATTGAAAAAATGTTGCTCGTTGAATTATTAAGTACTTCAAACTGTGAAATTTCTCAGTAAGAATTTTCGAAATTCAAATTTATAAATAAATGGTCCATTTATATCAAAATATGAAATTTACTCCATCTTTGAAAATCTGTTATTGCAATAAGAATTTCAAATTTTTCAATTTCTGGATTACAAAAATTTTGGATAGTTAAAAAATTACAAGTTTTTGGTTAATAAATTCAAAAACCAAGCAACTCAAAAAAGAAATGTTTAAATAAAAAAAAAATCGTGACTTAGACTGGCCATTTTTTCGAATTTCACTCTTCATAAACTTTTATGGTGATTTTTTTTTATCGAGTTAACTACAAAAGAAAAGTTAAAAAGAAAGGCAAGAAATATGAAAATTTTTCAAAGTTATAATAATGGTTTGAATTTTGAAAAATGTATGAATTTTGCATAAAAAACTAAATATACTGCATTCGAAAAAAATTTGTGAAAATAAATTAAGAAATTTCTCAGTATTTTTATTTTTCAGTGTTCTAAATTCATAAGTTTTAAAAAAGTATTTGTTGATTAAATTTATTTACAAGTAATGAAACATAAAAATTTCAAATTCAAAAAGATTTGTGACATTAATATTTTGAATGAGGAATTTTAGAAATTTTTAATAATTTTGTTATTAGAATTATTATTAAATTTGCATTAAAAAAAAATTAACTGCATATTTTTGCAGTAATAATTTTTTATTACATTCAAATTCTGAATTCTTCACTATGAAACATGCGAATTCATAAATTTTAAATGAAGATTTCCTTATAGAATTTACTTACAAGTAATAAAAAATAAAAATTATAAATTCAAAAAGATTCGTGACATCAATATTAATAATGAGGAATTTCAGAAATTTTTAATAATTCTGTTTTAAAATTACTATCAAATTTGCATTAAAAAAAAATTATTAACTGCATTTTTCGGCAGTAATAAACAAAAAAATTATTTTTCATCATATTCAAATTTAAAAAAATCATTAAATTTATATAATTAAAAAAAATATGTAAAAGACAAATTCGTGTAAATATAATTTAAGTAAAGAACAACTTTTGAAATGAAAACTGCATTCTGTATACCCTACAAACTATAAATAAATTAAATTCCGAAATATAGTGTATAAAATTCTTTTTCAAATTTTACCATCAGCTGCAAAATTCCTTTTTGGCTCGCAGGGGCATAATACTATTTTACACACTTGAACACGTCAATTTTAAGACGACTTGAAAGAGATTCACTTTTCTTTCTTCTTCCTCTCATTTAGTTTTCATTCTATGCATCTCTCTCGCACTACAGTAGCTTCCGAGTCGTCTTAACAAGACAATTTTCTCTAAGTCTTGATTAATTCCTTCATCATTTTCCAAATTATTCGAGGTTATCTTCAAAAATTAATTACCTTAAAAATAAACCGCGTTAGAAAGTTTTTATTATTTAAAATGATTCATAAAAAAATTGAAAATTCCTAATACTTCTGGCATTTTCCAAATTATCCTCATAAACCCAATTCTCCATATCCTAGATCTGTTAGACACCCTAAGAAGTCGAGGAGAAAAACTCAGGAAAATACGGGAACTTGAAAGGGAGCTTAAAAAATAAATAACTCGTAAATTATAGAATTATAAGTGTAGCTGTATAGTGTCGTGTAATCAGTGTGTAGTTTTGAGAATGGATCGAACTTCCTACTTGAAAATCATAACAAAGTTTGCTTCGAAAGTATTTCCGAAGCCCAAGAAGTCGAATTGGTGTCTTGAACTTTCAAGATACTTCAATAGTTAATTGATTCGTTCAACAAAAAAATGAAAAAAAAAAACTTTTCCTGGGTTATTTTGCGATACTCACTGTTGTTGGCCATGAGATTTTCATGCAATTTATCTCGTTGGTCTTCGAGAACTTCCCCTAGGTAGGTAGCGACCTTTCGAGTGACTTGTTCCACGACATTGTCCAGCTTTCCAAGGTCATCCGAGAGGCCGACTAATTGATCCAAAGTACCAACCTTCAGATCCGGAATATGGAACTTGTAGTTGACGGATAGCGAATTCTGTTTCGCCGTCATGTTGTTCATCGTCTCCCAGGTTTGCTGGCATGTTTTGTCGCCAGGGGCCGATATGAGCCAATAGTCACTCATTTCGAAAAACTTTAACAGACCTGAAATTTTTGTTTTTGGTTGAAATTATTACTTAATTATTAATTATTATTATTCATTCTCATAGCAAGTTAATAACAACTGATAATTTATAATGAGTACCGATTTTTCAAACTACAATTTGAATTTGCAAATTTAAAAAATTATACATTGAGTTTTTTGGGTGATTTTGATTCTTATAAAAAAAGGAAAAATTTTTATAAGAATAAGAAGTTTTTTATAAAGTCGACCTTATAAAATACTTGTTTTCTACATAAATTTACTTTAATTATTTTGTATAAAACCAAAATTTATACAAGAATTTCTTACAAGAATTTATAATGAGTACTTATTTTTCAAACTGCAATTCTAATACACATGAAAAAAAAGGAGTAAGTGAATAAATTAAAAAAAATTATTTATTGAGTTTATTTGGTGATTTTGATTCTTATGAAAAAAGGAAAAATTTGTATAAGCATCAGAAATTTTTTATAAAGTCGACCTTATAAAATACTTATAAAAAATAGAGACGGTTTTATGAAAAAATTTCCAATCTTATTACAAATTTTAAATTTTTACAAGTTTTTTGTTTTCTACATAAATTCACTTTAATTAATTTTGTATAAAACCAAAATTTATTTAAGAATTTCTGCAAAAAATAAAAATTTTAGATAGAAAATTAATGACGACTGTTAATTTATAATGAGTACTGATTTTTCAAACTGCAATTCCCATACACATAAAAAAACATGAACAACTGAATAAATTTAAAAAAATGATTTATTGAGTTTTTTGGGTGATTTTGATTCTTATGAAAAAAGGAACAATTTTTATAGGAATCAGAAATTTTATATAAAGTCGACCTTATGAAATTCTTATAAAAAAGAGACAGTTTTATGAAAAACTTTCCAATCTTATTACAAATTTTTAATTTTTACAAGTTATTTGTTTTATACATAAATTCACTTTAATTAATTTTGTATAAAACCAAAATTAATATAAGAATTTCTGCAAAAAAAGAAAATTTTACACATAAAATTATTTTCAGAAGGTGTTTCAAAGAAAAAGGAAATGGCATCATGGAGGCAGCCATTTTCATGCCATTTTTAGGTTTGTAAACCACCTAAAGTTGCTTCATTATTAGAGTGAGAATTTCTGTGACGGGACTCCCGTCACAGGAGTGTTACAAAAAACGATGAAATCTATCTATCTGTATTTATAAACGTGCCTTAAGTTTCAAACGTTTAAGAAATAAACGAAAATGAAAAAAAAAATTCATTTTTCAGCTCCACCTAAAATTGAAGTAAAAAAAAGTTAATAATGTTTGATAACACTGTGCAACAAAATATAACCCTAGAACGGTACACTGGGGTACAAATGTACCCCAAGCCATCTTTAGAGCCGTGTAAAAACGAAAATTAGGAATTTTCCGACCTGGGACCATAACCATAATTCAATTTAGAGTTCATAGAAAAAGAAAAAAAAGGTGGTAAAGCCAGTTTTCTTTTGGCCTTCCTGGAAGTAGGAGTCTAAGTTGGCGTGGGATACATTTGTACCCCAGTATACCGTTGCCGTCAGCGTTTCGTGCTGTCAGTAAAAATGTGACTCGTGAGAATATTAGTTCAAATATCAGTTGTTTTACCACGTAAATAACAATCATTATTACGTCATCGTTTTTAATCATTTATACAACAAATTTAATTTAATTTTGAAGAAGAAAAAATTTTTTTTTTCGTTTATTTTATTTTCTAATAATATTGTATTCCAATGTATTTGCGATCATGAATAAATTTTTCAAATAGTTTTCCAGCTTTTTTCGTGGTATTTTCTAGAATCCGATTTTTTAACTTTCACTATTCCAAATAATTGCACTTTTAAATAAAAAATTGAAATTCTAAAATATACCGGTTCTAAAGAATTCTTTCAACTTTTAGAATCATTTGATTTTTTTGAAATTGGTTAAAAATTCGCAAAGTTATCGTAATTTTTATAATAAAAGTCAAAACCACGTTTTTTGAACTTTATTATTGTTCAAGTCAATTTATCTATTATTTACTTACAAAATTACGTACTTCTACTTATACAGCTGTCTTTGCAATTAAAAAACGAAGAAAATGATATATTATTAAGCCTATTTTCATACATTTTTACTTGCGAAAATTGCAAGCAAACGCGTGGGGTTTGTATCAAACACGTTTCTACCCCAGTGTACCGTTCTAAGGTAAAAAAAGCGAGTGTATCATTCTAGGATTAAGTTTGAAAAAGTTAATGAGCTCTCATTAGCAAAAATCGATAGTACATGGTCCTAAACGCATATATGTCGAAGTATTTTCAAAAGTTAGCTCTTGTTTACGAGTATTTAGTTATTAAAATTTCTAAATTAAAAATCATATAACTTCCTCAATTTTTATTCGATTTTAAAAACGAAACAAGGAAAATTGCTCTTTTCAATTAGGGAATCTATTTCTGCTGAAAAATTTGCGAAAAGTTGCATTTTTTTGAAAGCTTGCACAAATTTTCGCAAAGTTGCATTTTCGGGAATAATTATAATTAATGACTTTAATACAAATTTTATAAACTTGAGTATTTTATAAACTTAAATATTTTAAATAAACTTAACCTGATAAAAATTTTGATAGAAATGAATAATTAATAACTTTTTCTCGAAAATGCAACCTTGCGAAAAATTTTGCAAACTTTCAAAAAATGCAAAAATTTTTACTAAAAATTGCAAAAAAACGCAACTATCCGTCAATTTTAAAGCAGAAATAGGTTCCCCAATTTAAAAGAGCGATTTTCCTTTTTTGGTTTTTAAAATCGAATAAAAATTGAGGGAGTTATACAATTTTCAATTAAGAATTTTTAATAACTGAATACTCGTAAACAAGAGCTAACTTTTGAAAATGCTCCGACATATATGCGTTTGGGGCCATGTACAATCAATTTTTGCTAATGAGAGCTCATTAACTTTTTCAAACTTAAATTTTGTTGCGCAGTGTAATAATCGTTTAATTTCAAGAACTATGTATTACTTTAACTAGGAAAAATAATCGGAACAATTTTTTTCTATTTCGTTTATTATTAAATGTTTGGAACTTGAAGAACATTTATAATTTATTTTATATGTATAATTTATCTATGTATATTATTATATCTAATGATGAAATATAATTATCCAACAACTACAAAATGATGTACTGAATGATTGATATATTGATATGAATGTTAGTTAAAAATGACTGGAATAAAAAACAATTTCTCGCAAATCAATTTATTTTTACATGTTGATAGCGGATCATCTGTAACTTTCAAAAATTATATCAATCTGCAATCATCATCCTAAATAGAATGTTGCTTCTAGGGAGGCAGCCATTTGGATTTACAACTTCAGGTATTGAATTAAGGGGGTCGTCTACCGTCGCGCCTGAATTTCGAGCGTATTTTTGACGATGGATTATGAAAAAACTGCACATGATATTAATAGAAAGTTTTTTTTTATTTTATAAGTACATTATTAAAATTAAAAGGAAAAAAATTTGCCTTTTTTTTTCGTTATCTTAGCTTTGATGCGTCCTTAAATCGACCTCTGCCGGCGCGACATAGACTTTGTGGCACGATTTCTCAGCTTCTGAACTTAGAAACATGAAATCAATCATATTTTTTTTACTTCTTACTAAACTGACTACTATTAGAAACAAGCTTTTTGAAAGATTTCAAAATATAACAAATTAGCAGCAAATAGAAAAAAAAGTTCTATTTTCTACCCTGTTTTTCTAGCTGAAAAAAGGCTGTAAAAAATTGGAAAAAAATTTTTTTTTAAAAAGCTTGTGTCTAATCATAGTCAGATTAGTAAAAAGTAGTAAAATATGTTTGTTTTCATGTTTTAAGGTTCTGAAGCTGAGAAATCGTGCCACAAAGTCTACTATAGCAGAGGTCGATTCAAGGACGCATTAAGACCAAGATAACAAAAAAAAAAGAAATTTTTTTTTTAATTGTAATGATAAACCTACTAATAATATAAAAAAAAAAACTGTGTCAATATCATGGATAGTTTTTTCGTAATCCATTGTCAAAAATACTCCTGACATTTATCGCTTGAAGGTAGATGACCCCCTTAAGCTGTGAATATTACTGCAAATCGTTTGAATATAGCAAACTGAATTTTCCAATAAATCTTTACTGGTTTGGGTGTAGCTCAATCTTCCTCTGTCACAATCAAAAGATCCAATATGGCCATCACGGGAAGTTTTAAGTTCGCATAAATGTAACAAATTTCATGTTTTCCGCGGTGGCCATATTGGATTTTTTGTGGTTTTTTATTGTGATGGAGATAAATTGTGATACAGGATACACCCGCTAGTTTGTCGGAAAAAGCGAATATGTTTTATCTTTAGCATTGACATACAAATTGATGCTGCAATCATCAATCACGTAAAAAAAATGAGTATTTTTTTAAAACTATGTACATAAAAAGTATATAAACTCGCAATTTTCCATAATATAAACAACCCTAAAAGGCGTTGACCACCTCGTGAAAATTGCATAACACATACATACGGCGCTTAAATTCACGTGACACAAATACAATTCGCGTCCTTGGACGACACTCGTTCAATGGAATTGTGTATCACGTGTGCGCAAAGATTCTAGCAGACGAAACCAGCTCCGAAAATCAATACCGCTCCCTCGCCCCCCTGCCTACCCCCGCCACCGCAACCCATAAGAACTATTTACACGTCACTATTTAAAAAAAAACAAAACTCTTTTATCATTGCCAAAAATCTCTTTCGCGCAAAAATCAAGCTCTCGTTTCGCGTCATATGCGGGAGATCACGAGGATGTTGGGCATTGAATATTATTTTATAAAACGGTTTATTTTGATTGGTACGAAGCACGTACTTACCCACTGGCAACGAAACCCAAAGCGCGATTTTTCCGGCAGCGAAATATTTCCGAGTTTTTCGCAAAAAGTCACGAGTTGGATTGCTGAACTATGCACTGAATCACACTGAATAACACGACTGACACTGAGCTACACTGATTCACACTGACTCACTGACACTGAGAAAAATGACGTTACTTGGCTGGGTATGATTGGGTATGATAAAAACCATACAAATTCAATACATTCAATATAAATTCGATACTGTGAACTTCCAAACATAATAATCCTCCGTCACAATAAAAAAAAAAAAAAAAAAACAATATATCCGTCACGGGAAATATGGAATTAACAAAAAAAAAAAAAAGAATTAAAAATAACAATTTCCCGCGGCAGCCATATTGGATGAAAATCCAATCAAAAATGATTGTGACGGAGTAAGCAAATTCACAATTGTGAATCACAATAACTAAAAAACCGGACACGCATGCACACACTCCCGTGTTGAATTAAATTTAATAAAATTAAAAAAACAAAGGAAAGATCTAATAATTGTTAATAATTAAGAATCGAATATAAGCGATCATTGAAAAATTTTGAAAATGGAATCTGCTGCAGAAATACAAATTGACAATTACGTCAGAACTGCGTTAAACATCATACAATATTTCGGTAAGTGATTCCAATTTCAAAACAACGTTTCAAACGTAGATTTTTCTATCAAATTTTCTATAAAATTTACAATGAAAAAAAATTACTCGTTGTCTTTCAGCAAACTAGTAAAATTACAAATTTAATTTTTATTTGTTTTTTTATAGTTGGAGCTAAAAACTTTGTTGCATTACTTAATATTCGTAGGAAAAACAAAAATAAATAAGTTACATGTTTGAAATATTGTTTGTACCAATATTTTAAAATTTTATTGTCCTTAAATAAAATTTTAATTTTTATAAATTTTGTGATTTTAAAACTCATTGATAAAATTATAATTATGTGTGAATTTCATGACTACTTTTTCGAATGCCAATGTAAATAGTTATTTTGGAGATTTTTCTATTTATCAATTTAAAATTCTCAATTAAAATTGAACTGAAAATTCAATGAAAATTGAATTGAAAATTCAATGAAAATTGGATTGAAAATTCAATGAAAATTCAATTAAAATTTAATTTAAAATTCAACTAAAATGTATTTTAAAATCAATTTAAAATTCAGTAAATTTCGATTTAAAATGCAAATTTAATAAATTTTATTGATTCTAATTTAAAATACAAATTTAATAAATTTTATTGATTCTAAATTAAAATACAAATTAATAAATTTTATTGATTCTAATTTAAAATAAAAATTTAATAAATTGAATTTAATTCAGTTCAAAATACAAATTTATCAAATTAAATTAAATTGAATTTAATAAATCTAAAATCCCGCAAAAAAAATATCAATTCAAAATTTTATCTATCAATTTAAAATTTTATTAACTCCAAATTTTAGATTTCAATGATTTTTTCAAAAATCGTATTTTTTTAAATGTTCTTAATGTAATTTTATATATTACATATTTTATTTTTTCTTACAACATTCTTTAGAAGTTTTTTTATTTATAATTTCATCAAGCTTTCGATTTTCAATTGTTCTTGCAAATTTTTAAAGCGAACTCGAAAATTACATTTTCAAAGTTGAATTTTGTATTTTCGAATGAAATATCTGGTGTAAAAAATTTTATATTGCGATAATATTTATATTTTCAGACGGGGATGCTCAAACAGATTATTTGAACCAACTGACTGAAATTGTGAAAAATAATTGTGTATTGGTAGAGAAATGGAGGCAAGCAAAAATGATCACAGAAAATATTATCCAGGATCACAGCCAAAAAGACGAGGCAGAAACAGACATCGCGGATGAATTCGCTGTACGATGATTTACAAAAGAATCCTTTCTGCATAATTAAAAAAGTTTATTTTGCAATCAGGTCGCTTAAAATGATCTTCATAAAAATTTAAATCATATCTCACTGACTTTTACAATTGTAAATGTCAAATTTTAATATTTACCATGTTCACTTAAATATTGAAACCATTTTTAAATACTGAAAAATTGTAAAATTCCTGAAGTTCACATGATCCAAAAGAAACTGGCAACTTTATTTCGAATTAAAAATTTAATAACTTTTTTTTTTGTTTTTTTAAACGTTTGAAACTTCAGAAACATGGAAATTTGGAAAGTTAAAGTTGAAATTAGTTGCAATTTTATTTTACTTCAGTTGATAGGTAGATAATAAATAATTCCCATTTTTTTTTTAATTTTTTAGATGTTTTCTATACGTATATATTATGTAAAATGTATGCAATGTTTTGAAACCTAATCATTTTTATTATGTTTTTAGCGGTACAAGGCAGAAATAGATGCATTAAATCCCAATCCCTCAAAATTGCCTAAATTTGTGGAATTCTCAAAGCAAATGCAGCTGATATGTCAAAGTAAATTTTCATACTATTCAAAAATGTGATGAACCTTATAAAATCAAAATTAAATTTTTCATCTTCATGAATTTTTAAAGTACTCACTTTTCAAATTATTTCATCTTTTCTAAATTATGTAATTTTAACTTGAAACAATTGAATAATATAGAAACTGCAGAAAAATATTAATTTGGCATACATATACTGATTTAGGTCGAATAACAAATTTTTCTGGTAAAAATTATGTATATCATAGAACTTAAGCAAAAATAAATCTGAATTTTTGGCTCATTTCTTTCAATTAATGCATACTTATGTTTTACAGATGAAAAAAAAGAAGAAAGTGGTCATGGTGAAGATGAAGATATGACTGTCAGTCAATTTGATGTTAATGTCATCGATCCATTTTCAAAAACTCGTATGAAAGAACCAGTCAAAAATGTTTGCGGTCACGTGTACGACAAAGAAAGTGTCTGTGCTGTTGTCAAGCTAAATAACAGGACGAGGTATACTAGAAATTCTTCCAATCAACACTATGATCCCAAGAAAAAACTGGAAACTTTATTAAGAGCTTGACATTTTATGATAAAATATTTAACAACACACTCCTTGTGATAATAAATCAAGAATATCGATGGGTCCCTAGAAGAGTATCGTATTTCTAGGGGCTCCCGAGCATTTCGTCGTATCTTTGACAGAAGTGAAACAATTCATCGTAATTCAAATTTTTGACTTTTTCCGAAGTCATTATTGATTTCTTTAAATCCTAAAGAATGTTCCACAAAAAATTCGGCAACTAGTATTCAATTTAACCTTTAAAAATTGAAGAACAACTTTAAATAATTGGAATGATCAAATACTGGTTGACTAAATAATTTTGACTTGGTTATTCTTTTGGAACATTTTGTTTTTACATGATTACTGTGCTTTTCCTTGTTGTTTAGTTCGCTAAGCAACAAATTTCCATTACTTGGTAAATTAAATTAGTAATAAAAATGCGTTTAAACACATTATTGCAATATTTTATTTCTATGAAAAATACATGCTTTTTATGGTTTTTTGAGTTGTTGCAGAAGTAAATGACATTGATTTTGTGAAATTTATTTATTTAAACAATTTATTTTAATAAAATATTGCAAAAATTTCTTTTTGCAAGATTAATGTCGTTTTCATAGTTTTTTAGGTTGCCGAGTAAGAATTAGGGATCATTTTTGTAAAATTCGTTTATTTAAACAATTTATTTGAACAAATTATTGCAAAATTTTTCTTCTACAATAAGTATATCTTTTTCATGGCTTTTTAGATTGTCAAGTATGGATTTGATATTGTTTTTGCAAAATTTGCTCACTTAAATAATTTATTTCAACAAATTATTGCAAGATTTTTTTTCTGTTATATGTATATCAACAATAGAATTTTAAAAAAACAAAGACAAATCTTTACTCGGCAACTTGAAAAACCCTAAAAAGTATATACATATTGTAGAAGAAAAATTTTGCAATAATTTCTTTATAAAAATTGTAAAAATAAACTAATTTTGCAAAAACAATATCCTTACTCAGCAGCAACCTAAAAAGCCTTGAAAAGGATATACATATTGTAGAAGAAAAATTTTGCAATAACTTGTTAAAATTAGTAGTTCAAATAAACAAATTTTACAAAAACAATATCAAATCCTTACTCGGCAACTAAAAAAGCCATGAAAAGGATATACATATTGTAGAAAAAAAAATTTGCAATAATTTGTTTATATAAATAGTTTAAAAAAACAAATTTTGCAAAAACAATGTCGAATCCTTACTCGGTAACTAAAAAAGTCATGAAAAGAATATACATATTGTAGAAGAAAAATTTTGCAATAATTTGTTTAAATAAATTGTTTAAATAAACGAATTTTACTTAAACGATATAAAATTTTTAATCGGCAACATAAAAAACCATGAAAATGACACATATCTTGCGAAAAGAAATTTTTGCAATATTTTGTTGAAATAAATTAAAATAAATTTAAACAAAAGAAATTTATTATAGTATGATAATCAATATTATTGATGCAAAGTATGAAAAAGACGGCTTTAGGAACCATGAAAGGTATATGCGTTTTGCAAAATAGATATTTATGCTACAAGGGAGGAATGGAATGATTCTACGAGCGAGCATTTGGGCACGAGCGGCAGCGAGTGCCCAAGCGCGCGAGTTGAAT
>JAPYZL010147304.1:0-20188 GCA_030522825.1 Platygaster orseoliae
GTGTTCTTTAACACACAACAGTTTTTTTCTAAACTTTTTGGCATTTTTTGTAATTCTTTAATGTTTTAGCAATAAACGAGCATTATGAATGTCTATTTACTTTTTAAAATTCGATACTCTTGGAATCAAACTGGAAAAATATTTTATAGTTTTATGAATTTTTTATACAATAAAATTATAATTTCACAGATTTTAGGTATTTTAGATATTTCAAAAAATTCTCACACTGCATGTAATTTATAAAATTTCATATATTAAATGGTATTTTAACAATTTCCAAAGTTTCTATGGATCACTATACAGAATTATATAATTTCATGCTGTATTATTTAATAAAAATGACTATTTTCATCACTTCCGTTTCCATTCTCAATAAACATTACGTGTTTTTTGCATTTTTTTATTATTGAGTCTATCGAAACAATTTTGTGATTTTTAATTTTGAGGTCTAAAATCACATATTTTTAATGTTTGTGTTTAATGTAACAAGATTCGATTTTTGTGATTTTCGAGATTCAGATTTTCTTATTTTCATCATTTTGGTATTTTTTATGATTCTTTAATTTTTAAGCAATAAACGAGCATTATGAATTTTTTTTTCAGCTTTTTAAAATTCGATACTATAGGAAGCAAAGTTGAGAAATGTTTTTTATTTTTATACATTTTTTTTTTTAATTATAACCTTACAGATTTTAGGTATTTCAAAGATTTCTAGAAATTTCGTATTGCATGTTATTTGTGAACTTTTTGTTATGAACTAGTTTTTTCAACAATTTACTAACAGAAAACGTATTTTAGAAAAACATAGTTATTTTCTGTGAAATTTTATGATTTATAATTTCACAGTCCAGAATTATATATTTTTATTGATCGAATTATATGTAGCGAAATTCGATTTTTGTGATTTTCGACATTCAGATTCTTTTTTCTTCTAAAATCTTTTGTATTTTTCGTAATTCTTTGATTTTTGAGCTATAAACGAGCATTATGAATTTTTTTAGCTTTTTCAATTTCGATACTGTAGAAATCAAAGTTGGAAAATATTATATATTTTCATAGATTTAAAAAAAAATTCCAACTTCACGTATTTAAGATATTTCAAAGATTTCAAGAATTTTCGCATTGCATGTTATTTAAAAAATTTTATTTATTTACTGGTATTTTCAACAATTTTCAAAGTTTTTATGGATCACTACACAAAATTCTAGAATTTCATACTATAATATTAGAAAACTGACTATTTTTATCACTTTTTCTCAATTTTCAATGAACATTTTTTCCATATTTTTGAAGTATTAGGTCAATCGAAACAATTTTATGATTTTTAATTTTGAAATCCAGAACCTCACATTTTTGATTTTCGAGTTATATGTAGCGAAACTCAATTCTTGTGATTTTTGAGTTTTAGATTTTTTGTTCTTATATTTTTGATAATTTTTGTAATTCTTTAATTTTTGAGCAATAAACGAGCATTATGAATGTCTATTCAGCTTTTTAAATTTTTTAAATTCGATACTGTAGGATTAAATTTTTTAAATTCGATACTGTAGGAATTAAAGTTGAAATTTTTTAAATATTTTTATAGGGGAAAGTGGGGAATTGTGGGCCATGGGGAATTGTAGGCCACTGCTATGTATCGTTCGTATGTCAAGTTGTATGGTGCGACACAAATGTCAAAGCCTTCTTTTATTACAAGCATATTTTAACGTTAGTAGTTAACCTACGTATACGTCCTTAGCGTGCTGTGCAATACTAACCTCGAAAAAATTTCTTTAAGAATTTATTTGTATTGTTCTCATGCATCAATTTCCAACACATCGTTACGAATCAACTCAGGTAAATGGGCTGACAATTATCGTTGTACCTTGGCAGTTCAATATACACAAGGAATTTCACATAAAATTTTGTCGAGTTATAATCAAGACACCATATGTCAAAACATAGCTTGTAGGGAATCATGGGCCACTTTTTGTGGGCCACCGGTGTTTTGACATTTTTGACATACATAGCAATTTTTTTATTGTGTATCTATTATGTGTCCGTATTGTGTCTATATTTTATTGTGTATATTTTTTATATCCATATTTTATAATTCATTATTGTTTCCATACAAAATGTGTCCTTACCTCTGCCAACACGTTCACGTGCCCAAATTGTATATGTGAGTGACAGTGACAGGAATTTTTTTCTTTTTTTAATGATTAACAATTCATTTGTTATTTCGAATCTTTTAATAAAGTTTTTACAAAGAAATTTTTGAGTATTGACTTAATTTAGGTTGTGGCACACAATTCCCTAATAATTTTTACAATCTCAAAAACTTTAACTTTTCATTATCCACCAAAAGTTTGTGAAAAAAAATAAATAAATAAAAAATAAACAAGAAACTACAGTAACCTCTACATATGCAGAAAAGCATACCTTTTTAATATTTAAAAATTTTTTATTTTTGTTCAAGATATCTGGAAAAATAAAAACGTGGCCCAAAATTCCCCATTATCCCCTAGATTTTTATAGAAATTATAACTTTGCAGATTTTGGGTATTTCAAACATTTCCAGAATTTTCGTATTGCATGTTATTTATAAACTTTTTTCTATTTACTGGTATTTTCAACAATTTGCAGTGTTTCTTTGGATCACTATACAAAATTCTATTCCATGCTATATTATAAACCATAATTAAAAGTTTTGTTATTGGAAATTTTTTTTTTTGAATTTCAATTCTAACGTAACTAATATTTATTTAGTTTCCGATTCATTTCAACAGTAAAATGAATTTTATTTGCTGGTATGGCAATCAACATACATTTAAATTTCCCGCGTGCGCCAACTGAACGCGCAGTTAAATCTTTCCGACAATCGTCAGCTGATTTCGATTTCACTCCCTCGAGTAGAGAACAGCAAAATAGGTGATATAGAGCATTTTCAGACGGGCACAATATAGAAGTGATAAATGCCGCAGCCTGCTCTCTTGAAGAGCACGTATCAAGTTTCGAATGATTGTGTAGCTTCAAGAATTTCACAATCAATTGTATCGGTTAACCTATTTTAGTCGAGCGTTCTCTGATTTCACCCTTTATTATATGATTAACGTCGGATTTTGCGTTCTTCAGCGGGCGAAACAATGTACCCCGTGATTTGTTTAACAATACATTCTGCTGAAGGATGAAACCGTGAAACGTGAGTGCCTAAAATATGGGCCGTTTTTTTTCAACGTCTTTCGCTAGAATTTTGTTGTTAATGAATTGGTCAGTTTACATAAGGATATTTTACCGAAATCAAATACCTGTATTAGTTGTTCGGTAAACCTAACGAACCAGAGTTTTCTATCGCAATGCAACAAACGCAAACACAAATGCGAGTAAATCAATTAGGATCTGGCATTCTGTTGATTACACTTTGAAATAATCGGAGGCACAATCACAATCACATCGAGCCCGCAAACTCTCGCAGCCAGGAGAAGAGCAAACATTTGAGAATAGCGCGATTTTATTTCTGACATGCAAAAATATCCAAATATTCGTTGAGTAGCTGTTTGAACAAACGAAAAGATAAAGTGGAACTTTAAGTTAGCGGAAAACAGTATGCATGCATTTGGAGTAACAAGTATGCTTCCGGCCGCGCTTTATTTGCCTCCGCCATTCGTTTCTCGTATGACATTTGTATATACGGTTTACAGACGCGAAGCCGTAGAACAACGCACCGGCTCGAAATAAAATTATTCGAGGAAGTCATACGGATATTCTTGGGTCTTTTGCTTAGGCAGGATTACAACCGATTGTTACTTTAGTTTTACACCCTCAATGCAACTTTCCCCAGTCAAAGGGAAAGGCGAAGGAATTTATGCATCGGTGAAAAAAACAGGCTTTTATTTATATGTCCACAGTTATCAAAAGATGTTTCCATTTCCCATTTATTCCTACAAATCGAACATCCACTCGGAACCACAATCTAAAATCACATTGAACTTTATTCTTCGATTTACTTTCTCTACAGTACACACCTCTTCAACCTAACAGAAAACTTTTCCCGCTCGTGAAACTTCATATGTTCCCGATTTTTCCTACAAATTCTTTTTCGATTCTCCTGAAGAGAACACACAAACGTTGCTGAAAGCTAAGACAATAAGAACCAAGTTCCGAAGTCTACATTATGCCACTGATGGAAATATCTCCTTCAAACCTCTTAAATTGTAACTTTCATGGCTGGTAAAAGTTGGTCAGAAAACAGACCTTCAAAAGTATTTGAACTTTGAGCTCAAGCGACTTTTCATAATATCGAATGAAAAAAATTGTATACTTACAAGTTGAACGTAACTTTAAATTTTCCCATCGTCAACAGCGTTAAGAACCTGCTTTCGCATTTGACCTATTTTTACACATCTGCGATACTTATGCACGAAACTGCAGTTGGTACCAAGTTCTCTTTCCCAAGCGTTTCCTGCAGCAGAATCGCGACTCCTTGGACAGCGTACATTTTTCTCGGCGCTTTTGCTATCAGTACCACTGTTTGCCGCTCTCGGAGCGAGCTATTCCTCACGTATTTTCGTCTCTTCCTTCCTCACGTACTCCGGAGCTGCCTTAGCCATTCCACGTCGACCGATCCCGGCGCTTTAAAAGGGTCCTTTGGATTTTTATGCAAATACAGAAGGAGGATAAAGGATAAAAAGGCCCAAGCTCCTTTTTTTCCGCTTCCACTGCGGTACCATTAACGCCAGCAAACGCGTCCAAGTATCGTAATACATCGAGATCGCTTCGTTTGTTTCGTCGTCACGTTTCGAAACAGAACGAAACGCGCTATCGCGAAATGAAGATTGCATCGGAGCGTTGGTTTCGCGAAAATTGTTTGCGCAATCGGATTTTTCAACCGCGTCGATACGTATCTTGCGTTAGTCTATTTTTTGGTGATAGAAACGTTCGAATCATTGCGTGGAATAGCTTTTTGAAAAATAAAAAACGAGAAATAGAAAGAAAAAATTATATAGTAAATGATAGTAAAAGAAGTTCCGTGAAAATTTATTAATTAACATATTGTCACCTAAAACTGCATTTTCGCCTTAGTTCTACCATTACTGATACCTTCATACATCAGGCACCTCTCAGCGTTTCTATAATTTATGTACACTTTTGCCAGCACCGTCAATAAGTGGCGCCAAGCGATGCGTAGGGATGAAAGGGTGAAACGGATGGCAAGATGAGACACTACCGCAAGAAGGGCTATGACAAACTGCTTTAATTTCTCGGCTTTTACGCGCTTCCTCTCTAAATCGACGAACGTTTCGCAGTATTTCAGCCAAAAGAGAGACCTCGAGTAGAATCGTAATTCAAGAACCCAGTCAAAGGCGCTAGAAACTGCTTTTTGGCGCCCTCAACATTTCCCGATTCGAGAAAATCACGAGTTAAAAATTTATGTTTACAAATTTTCACTAAACTGAAAATATCTTGACCTGACCAGAACGTATATGTACTAAGAAAAAAATCTTGTACTTTCTTTCAGATATATTACAATATCATTGAAAAACATGCAATTATTAATTTGCTTATTACAATATTTAAATAAAAATTGTCATAAATTCACACATGCAAATCGTACTATAAGAATTGTTATTTTTACTTTAAAATTACAAAGAATATAATATCCTTGTATTGTGCAACATGTTATATGTATAATTAACTTTGACAACTTGTTTTTCAACTTGTAAAATATGATGTTTCATGTTCATAGAGAAAATATTCTACATGTAAAAATATGCATGGCAAAAATTCATTCTATATCGTAAGATTTATTTTATTAAATATTATTTTGTTATTCAGATATTACTATATAGGTATGCCTGTTTATATAATATAAGTATATTTCAAAAACTGTATTACATTTTTTGAAATCTGAATTAGTAGCGATTAAAATATGATATTGTAAAAAGTACGAGATGTATAGTAAAAAACGAAATATGTAAAAGAATTTTTACAAAAGAATATATTTACTGCTAGAATATCATTTAACAATAGATACAATATGGTTTCTTTAAGGATAGGAAAAGTATCAGTAAGGTACCGGTGTTACTGATAGTAAACTATAAAAAATGACTTTCGAAAATAATGATTTTTTTTTGTTTGCTTCATTTTCGCCTCAACATGAATGTTAAACAATCTCTATCGCTCATTTATTCGTAGTTAAAAAATTGTTGTAAATAAAAAAAATAGCCAATAATTTTAAAAACGTCAATGAAAGTCTAAAAAATTATTTCATGTTATGAAAAGTTAGAAATTTCGAATATGTTAAAGATGGTAGATAATTACATAAGATAAAAAAAATTTGAAGGATTTCGAAAAATTATAATGAAATTCAAAAATTATAAAAAATTTCTAAAATTCTGTTACATTACAGGTACTGCAATATTCATAAAAACTGGAAGAATAATAATAACACGTTTATCGTACGGAGATCATTGATCATTTCTAAAGTTTCAATGAAAATCCAAAAATTCAAAAAAAAAAAAACAACAAGAAAACAGAAAATTCTAAGAATTGCCAATAATTTTCGAAAATCCAAAAAATGTGAACGATTTTTAAGAATATTAGTAAAATTTGTGGACTGCGAAAAATTATGACATTTTCGTAAAATTGAAAAAAAAGTTACAACAATAATAACATTTTTTAAAAAATAAAAAATATTTTATCTCATACGGTAATCGTCAATAATTTTAAAAAGTCAATGAGAGTCTAAAAATTGTTTTACATTACGATCATAAATACTTGTAGAAATTCAAGAAATTCATAGAATTCTGGAAAATCATGATAAAGACTATGGAGACTTTCAAAAAATCCTTAAAAAACTATAGCCATAACTAGATTCCTTAAATCACTGAAAAATAAATTTTCAAACGTACGGCAATCGTTAAATATTGTAAAAGTGTTTGTAACAATTTGGTTGGCTTAAAGTTTTGAATAATTGAAAAGAAATTTGAAATTTTCATTATTAATTATAGAATTGGTTATTATGAATTACACAATTATGATTTTTTATGTATAAAACCACAAAAAAATGCTTCAGTTAACTAAATAAAGATTTTATTCTTAACAATGCATTTTGTAAATTTTACGACTCAAAGTAAAACAGTAATCTAAGTAAAATAAATGAATTGACATAAAATTCCAGGATTCAGGGGAAATTGTTACTGTTTTTGTTAAATTTTTTTCATTTCACGTTCTTTATTAATATCCAATTTTTTCTACTTAACTGTGCCCTTATTTCCAATATGCACTTCTATATCAAAAAATATTGAATCATATTTTTATAATGTTGCATGAACAAAATTTACAAAAACATTCTTTGGATTTATGAAATAAATATTTTTCGTATACAAGGCCAGGATATACATAATAAATAATGTAAAAATAATGTGTAATTAATAAAATGTGTAACCATACAACATAAATGAATTTCTCAATACGTTACGCTGAAGCAATGGTAGGGTAACTTATTGTTATTTACTGATTTTTATCAGTATGAAACGTCAAACTACTGATAGTTATCAGTAAGGATTTTTATTGATATATCCCATCCCTAGCTTCTTAATTTAATGATTTTCACAAAAGATTATTAAAATACACTTTGATATTGTGTTGTTTACAATATGGTCCTTCAATTGTATTTTATAATTAAAAAACAAATTTAGCTCAACTACTGTTTAACGAAACTGAATTTCTCGTCCGTTGAATACCTTCTATCCATCACTATAAATGTGCAAATTGAGCTTCCGGAATTTGTCGTTGACACATCGGAACCTTTACTCATAAATCGCAATCGACACGGAAACATTCGCTTGTTATATACTTGATAGCTAACAATGTGCTGCGAACAGGTGCAATAGCATCGTGACCGCAAAGTCGGAATAACTTGGGACTGGCGAAATGTGCTTACAATATGGAAATCCAGTCAGGTTGACTGTATAAAGAACTGGCAGTACTGTACTTGAATATAAAATTGTATTTACGTTCTTGCCCTGGGTTTTCGTAGGTTTCATTCTGATGTAGTATGTATATTTCATACCCAAGACGTAAATTATTATTCTAATGATGCCTTTGTACAGAAGGAGCTTTGTTTCGTATTGATTTTCTGGATTTCCCGGTGCAAAGGCTGAGAGAAACTTGAGAATATTGAAGAAACTCGAGAGGTTTGATCTTGTTTCCACGTTATTCGATGTGAATGTTTTTGAATGGTGTTTAAGTTACCCAAGACTACAAGATTTCCTGTTTGTGGTGCTTGATGTACTCCATCGTATAACTTGTAGCCTCGGTTATTATTCCAACAAAGCATTTTCTAGGACGTGATAAATTGTATTCATCGTAAACTGTGTTTGATATTGTTTTTTAGAATTCTTTGGAATGTTCTGCATTTATTTAAAATTTCGAGAAAGACCCATGCAGCGTGTGCCGTTAACACGTTTAATCAGATAAGGTGACATTTACGGCATGTAGATACACAGATATCTTTGAATTTCGATTAGGTTACTTATTCATCGAAAACAAGTCTTTCGATTCCCAGCACACGTTACAAACTTCGTATCCAGAATTAAGCAATCAATTACTACTCGGCTTCTGGATCATTCGAGAAAATAGTGAGCGTGGATTTTGGTATAACGGACGGTATCCAAATAACGCATCTGTCATATGTCGGGATGTCGGCATTCACTACGGATAGCTCGTAAATTTCTTTTCTTAATAAACGAATGTTTCTCCATAAAGGCAAACCAGTTAATAACTCTGGGAACATTCGATCCCTAAATATCGTGAAATTTTTGTCGACGTTCTTAATCAAGTTTTTTTTTCTCTTGGTGCAACATTCAGCGAACACGTAAAAGGAAAATATTGCAACAAAATCATGAAAACGAGAAGTTGAAGTTTAATCTATTTTTTTTTTATTTATGAAATGAAAAAAAAAATCAAAATTTTTCCGAATATCATCGCCAAAATTCATATTTTATTATTCCCAGCTAAAAGCAAAATTCAATTCCCGCCAAGTCAAGCCAAGCTACACAAATCGATAAATCAGGCCATTTTCGGTGGCGAAATTAGAAATCCAAATATTGCGGAAACTGCGCGTAGACCTCGTGAAACGCGGTATCGGGCCACAAATCAGCCCAGGAACCCGGCGAAATCCCGCGGTCACATCGAATCGTATTTCTCGCGCTTTATTATTTCGTAAACGCGCGTGGTAAAGAAGTAGGCATTTTTATAGGTTGTAAATCCGTCAAGGACAAGATAATTTAACCGGGAATAAAGGGGCCTTCGAATTCGCCAGGCGAAACGTCGATAGACGGTAATGGCTTTTCTGCGTTTGTATTTCAATGGAACCGCAGAGTGGGCCCTGCTCACGTTGACGGCAAATCGGGCAAGACCAAAGAGCCAACTGCGAAAGAAATGTTGCAGCCTGGGAGAGACAAGGACACTTAATTGCCGAGTTACTCCTGGCCACTTTCCGCCTGAGGGTCTTCACGATTTTATTCATGGCGGAAAGGGGACTTTAGCAATGTAGCTGTCAAGGCATTTAATTAAGGAATTTCGGACCCTGCCGATGATGGAGTAACGCGATGCTCGTTTAATCGAACCGAAGTGAAAATTATTCCTTGGATTGTGGGGGACTTGTTTCTAAGATTTCTTAATTGAGGCGTTGATAAACTTTTACTTTTGAGGCATGAATTAGGAGCAGAGATGGGCACAATTACTTTTTGTCACGTTTTTGGATAGCTAAAAAACTATCGGAAATTTGTTGCAGGACCATGAAAATTTGTCAGCAGGTGTATTTTTTGCTATAAATTTTAAAATTACAGTAAATTACAGCAAATTACAGTAAAAATTATTTACAGTAAAAATTAATGAAATTCAATAATTTTTACTGTAATTGCTGTAATTCTACTGTGGTTTACTGTAATTTGCTGTAATTTACTA
Source organism: Platygaster orseoliae (assembly GCA_030522825.1). Taxonomy (NCBI): domain Eukaryota; kingdom Metazoa; phylum Arthropoda; class Insecta; order Hymenoptera; family Platygastridae; genus Platygaster; species Platygaster orseoliae. Next base: position 9,952 of record JAPYZL010147304.1, read on the forward strand.
TAACTTTGAAAACTTGAGTAAAATATATACCTGCTGACAAATTTTTACGGTCCTACAACAAAATTTTCGATAATTTTTTAGCTATCCAAAAACGTGACAGAAAGTAATTGTGCCCATCTCTGATTAGGAGTGTGATTTAGTTTCGTTTGATAGGTTTCAGTGGTTAAACAACTTATAGTATTTATAAATAATTGAAATATTATTTAAATAATGTAACTAGTATATAAAAAAGAATTCAAATAAAATGAAAATATAGCCTATTAATGGATTAGACACATTATACATTAGCATATTGGATGCTGCTAATAAATAATTAGTTTTGTCTAGTAATCAGTTAAATTTTCATTCATATACTTGTTTATACAAAAATAATGATAATAGTGATCGATAAATCCATATCGAATTTCAGTAAGATTTTTTATTTTGAAACAAGTGAAATAAAGATACTTAATAAACATAATTGTTTTTTTTCATCAAAATATATGGATAGAAATTTTCAAGCATATAGGAATATCTAAAAATCTGAAATACAATTTTTTCAAATTGGCAGATTCAGAAAAAATTTTATACTTACTTCAAATTTTATCTGCAAAATATGTATATTTTTTATTCTTAGCAAACTTTTTACATAAAAAACAATAAAGTTATCACAAAAGTGTATTACGATATTGAATCAACATTAATGTGAGTACATTATTTTACTCAATTGTATAGTGTTTTTTGTTCTTGAATAAATAAAAATATGTAAAATAAGTTTGTAATTCTCAATATTTTCAAAACCGCAATGAAAAAAAGTGAACCTACCTTGATGATTTTTTTTTAAATAATTAAAAAATATATGTTTTGAAGTTTTATTAAATTCGAAAAAATTTTATCGACAGAAATTTACCTATAAAAATTTATGAATGTATGTTTATAAGTAATTTATCTTCAATAATAAAAAAACCCATATAAATTTCAAACCAATTTACCATATTGATGTATAAACATTTACTTCAGCAACTTAAAGTTATTGATTTTAATAAATAGAAAACAAATAAAGGTCATTTTATGAATTTTTTCCCTATTAACCGATTTAAAAGATAGATTTTTCATTTTTAAAATCAATTTGAAAACTTTTATCTTTATTTTCACATCCAGGAATATCCATGAATACAGAGCTCGACTTTTGAAAATCTCTTACTTGTAACAAAATCTGTGACTGTCAGAAAAACGTTTTTTTCTCATTTTTCATTCAATCTTGGTTTTCGGGATTAGGAATAGTCAATTATACAATCATTATTTTCCTACTTTACTAAAACCGCAATTTCTGTGATAAAAATAACGATAATTTCAATCATCGATTGATCTGAAATTTTCATATCATTGAATTTTTTCTCTGAAACGTTACCCTTAAATTTTCAAAGCTACAAATATGTATACTTCCACAAAAATCCTCATTTCTAGATAGAAACTTTTTGAAATGCTTCATTTTATGCTTAAATTTTTTCGTGGTGTAGAACATTATAGAAAAATATGTTGAAGAAATCACATATGAAATAAAAATTACATATATTCAGATTTCCAGGAATTAATCGAACCTAAACCATAATTATCAAACAAACTAATTTGGTACGTTTAAAAATACTCATAAAAACGAATTCAAACAGTTCCCCGCAATTAAATCCAACATTTTGTCAGTGTAAAGGAAGATCAAAACACACATAAACTTCGCTCATTAATCTCAAAGCATAATTGCAAAAATGTAATCTCTCATAGCTGTTAACAATGCAGAGGAATTCGTGGAATTATTTCGAAGAGCACCCATAACGCAAAAGTAAACTATTTATCAACTTGCATTCGAGCTCACATTGTAAAGTTGTAATAACGTTGAAACTAAATTATCCGAATTATGATGTAAAATATGTTACACGTAAAATGTAAATGAAAATTCACGATATTGCTGAATTTTTTCACAAACCAGCAAACGATGAAATAATTTCTACAAACGCCCAATCTTTTTCAATTAGACGCAATTATAGAATTCTCGTTGTGATCCTCGATTGAATTTAATTATCGGAAGTTCGATTTCCGAGACCAGCAGCGATGAGCTTGTGGAAAAAATTCCATGCCGCCATTGACGCGCGCGTACAAAGTTAATAACTTGCCCAAAAAATATTCGGCGTGTCGCGCCATGGACGAGAACTTTTATTGAGTTTATGCCGCTGAATGGTTATTTCAAAACACATAGAAAGGTCCCAGTCGCTGTATCGATGCAATATTTGTTGTACAGCAAAGTTAATAGCATTTTGTATGCGACCTGCTTTTTCACCTTCGTCCTCTAAATTGCACGTTAGTGTTTTCGATGCAATTTTGGGTATCGATAGGATGCGGTGACCCGAAAATGATCAAATTGCATGAATCGAATATTTAGTAAAGTGTGTAAAAATCTTTAAAAGTTTGGTTTTCGAGTTCTTTTACGTTTTTAATGTGTGAAATAGATTTCAACTGAAGGTGTAAGAGCAAAAGCAAACTCAAGTTGCATTGTGTTGATTGTAAATGTACTAGTGCAACCGCGTTTGAAGATAGCGTAATTATGATGCCTTTGTTGAAGTACACGCGCGACGTATTCAACTATTTGATCGGGCCCGAAATTTACTCAGGTGACGGGAAATCCGACGGAGTTTCTGAGCGTCATCGGGGCATTGAGTCCACCTTGTATCCGCGAGCGTCCAATGTTTGGTTCCACTCAACCTCGAAAGCCCGAGCCGGGTTCGATTGAATCAATTTTTACCCACACCAACTGCTCGCTTGAAAGACGGAAATGTTGTTGCTGAAATCGCATTAATTTATGGAACTCGAGCCGAGCTCGATATTGACAAAGCCGAAGAGTCATGAAAAGCGACGCTCGAAATTCATGCGATGTTGCAATATTTTTGGGATATATTTTTGCTTGATTTTCAATTTGATTTTGGTGTATAGGTGAAAATATTTTGAGAAAATTTCCTTTCTAATTTTCTGATTTTTTAATTTTTGACACGAAGAGAACAATTTTTCAATTTTCCAAATTTAGGGATTTTGAAGGTATAAAACTTTTGAAGTCTAGGGCGGCATATTTTTCATAATTTTCGAGTGGTCGCGAAAAATGGCGCTTGAAATTCATGCGATGTCGCGATATTTTCAGAATATACCTATTTTTGTTTGATTTTGAATTCAATATTGTCGAGTGATGTCAGGGCGTAAAATGGTATCTATTGTGCATAAATTTTTTATGCATTCTTGACTTTTTGCATAAATTTATTGTACATACAGATTTTTGTGCAGCGGTCGATTGTGCATAATTATCTGAACTGCAACCTGAGTGATTTGGTTTTTACAAAAAATGGCAAAATTCTTAGAAAAATTAGAAATTACTTATAAGAATTCCATTTTTTATAAAACGAACCTTATGAATTTCTTATGAAACAATTTTCATATGAAAATTATAAAAATATATTAAATCTCAGTTTATTAAAAATATTATTATTATTATTTATCATACAAACCTTATAAAACCAGTCGCACTTATACAAAAAATGTCAAAATCTTATAAAAAATGAATCATACGAAATATCATTATTTGAAGAATATTTTATGAGAAAATATTGCACAAAATCTTATTAAAAAACCGTATTAGAAGAATATTAACATAGGAAACGATGAATAAAGGAAACTCTAAAAATATAGTCATCAACTAAAGTTAAAAAATACAAATATACTGAAAAATTTAGGAAAATTTTTTTTCGGAAAAACTGTTCGAATAGAAAATTTTTTTCTAAAACAAATTTTTGTATGAATTTCACACAGGGAAAATGGTTTTCTAAAAATGTATACAGGAAACTGTATTTTATAAGAAAAACTTTTCTTATAGGGTTTTTATAATGCAATTATTTAAAAAAAGTTTTTCTCATAAGAATTTGATAAGAATGATACAAATTTATAGTGTTTTTATAAAAATAAAAATTACTAGGGTCACAGATCAGCAACACAAGCAACTATTAGTATTATTTACAAGTCTTTTAATTACTAATTTTATAATTACAAGTAAATTATCATGATATAATTTTTATCAATAATGGCATTATTAAGAAGCATTCGTAAATTTTATGTTACTTACTACAATTTGATATAACTCTAAATAAAGATATTGTTTTTCTATGATTTTAAACAATTATAATATGCACAATGGACTGCTGCACAGAAAACTGTATGCATAATGTTAACAATGCACTAAAAATTTATGCACAATAGATACCCTCCCCAGTCGTAGGCAAAAATATTTTTAAAAAAATATTCTTCAATATTTTATGATTTATTTATTTTTGAGTCTGAAAGAACGATTTTTGAATTTTTCGAATATTCGGATTTCAGAGTTTTTTTGCGTTCAATTTATTTGTCAAAAAAAAAAGTATTCTTTACACAGTCTTCCAGTATTTATTTTTTTTTTCGCATTTTTCTTCAATATCTACTATTTTTAGACGTTTATGGTATTAATAAAAAATATCTATTTAAATTATAAGATTTGAAGTTTTATACATTGTAAAGAAAATTTTATCTTAATAGTTTCCGAGTTCCCATTTTTCTGTATTTCTTGCATTTATGGTGAATTTACAAAATTTGAAAATCTTTGCCTTTTGTTGATATTGCAATATAGAATTCTAAGATTCTCGCATCTTTTGTTATTTATAATATTGAACATTGTAATTTGTCGTATTTTAATAGATTTTTCGTTTAACTGTGGATCACAACATTCATTATTAGAATTTTATGCTTTAATTAATTTTCCGGAAAACATCATCTTTTACACAGATTTCCAATACTTGATGTTTTTTTTTAAGTATGTTTAGAGTTTTGTGAATTTCATGGTATTTTTACATATTCTTTAGATAAACTTTTACATACCATTACTCTAGGACTGAAAGGTTTAGAAATTTTTTTTTTAATTGTATTTGCATATTTTTTGAGCTTTCATTGATTTATAGCATTTCTCGCGTTTACTTTAGATGTATAAAGTATGAAAATATTCGCTAGCATTTCAATATTTTTTTGAGAAAATGACATCTAAATAGATTTTCAGCATTTTATTAGTCTCTCATATTTTCGTATTTTCAAAAAATTTTCATAGATTTTCGAATACGTTTCTGACAACTCGATTTTCTATTTTTTTGAAATGCAAAAAAATTTTTTTATTTACAATTTCATTATTATTAGTATGAATTTTTCAAAAAACATGAATCCCATAGATGTCTTTCAATGTTTGTAGTTTTTCAGAAATTTTTTCTGGTCTTTTCACAGATATGAATTTAAATTTCCAGAATATGATGCTCCAGAATACAAAATTTTCCAGATTTTGAGCATTTTCGTACATGCTAATTTTTCTGTATTATTTACAGTAGTGTCAATATTTCTCAAGTGGGCCACTTTTTTTGGGGGAGTTGTGATTTTTTTTCGTAAATGCAAAATTTGTAAGAGTTTTACATAACTAAGATGACCGTAAATGAGTTTTGGAGGTATTTTCATTTTTTCAAAAGTTATTATTATTTAAATTTTTTAGCAACATCCCTGTGATTAATTTTTTTTCTCTCGATCTGTTGCATGGATTGTTCTGATTTTTTGAATATATCATTAAAAATGTTCATTCAATGAAAGAAAAATTGTTTTATTATTTTCCGGTAATTATTGTTAAAATTATAAACAATTTGTATAAACAAATGGAGTTTGTTATAACTTCTTCATCGATTTCAATATTATTCGTATGAAATTGTGAAAGCTTGTTTAATTACGAAGATTTCAAAAAAAAAAACTGAGGAACTTGCATATGATCAAAAGTTATTCGTGTTTTTATGTTGATGCATCGCGCGCGGTGCCGCGCGAACCACGATACCTGCGTGTCGCTGCGCGCTACAATGTGTCTGGACGTTGTAGCTTAACGTTGTTACGTTAAGTTTCACTTATTAAATTCCAGAAAAAATTTACAAGTGTATTTTATTCATGATACGAACGATATTTTTATCGATTTTAGAGGAAAATGGTTCCTCGGAGCCAATATTAAACGAATTCAGTTCATGATCTGATTACTTTTTTTATTATTTTTTCTCAAGCTTTCGACCACTGATCATGGTCGTCATCAGGAGACTCTATAAATATTCTATAAATATTCTATAACTATAATAAATATTTTATTTTACTATGGATTTCCTTATTAGAACGTAACGCTCTTCCCTTTGTCAGTTGATCCCGGAAATTTGTACATGACACAGTTTTTGACGACCTCTTTCGTATTGACGTGGTTTTCACTGAGATCTGTTATTGACAAAAATTGAAAAATTGACCATGCAATTTGGAATAAGAGAGAGAGAGGGGAGATGTGGAATTTTGGGATCTTCTTTGCAACTTATTATTAGTCAACGTTTTTTTGGTATGTATTACTATTTACTTCAAGAGAATTATAATAAGGATGATTGTAAAAGATTTGGAATATTTATAGAGTCTCCTGATGATGATCATGATCAGTGGTCGAAAGCTTGAGAAAAAATAATAAAAAAAGTAATCAGATGATGAACTGAATTCGTTTAATATTGGCTCCGAGGAACCATTTCCCTCCAAAATCGATATCTAACACACGGAGCGTCACACATTTGTAAACGATATTTTTCATTCTAGTGAGCAAAAAAGACGTTTTTCGCTCGCGAAGAAGGCAGAAAAGTCTTTTTTGCCCACTGCGATAAACAATTTTTATTGTATAATTCGATAAATACCGATAAATTTCAATCTCATATTTTCGTGTATCTTGCATACGCAAACGTTATGCGTTCCTGAATGCCCAACTAAAATGCATTCGCGTGGTCGAAGGAATTGTAATTCAGACAAAGAAATTTTTATTTCCTGAAAAATATTTTCAAATTTTTTGTGCAAATCTCCGATGTTGCACAAAAGCAATCTTCTCTGTTTTTGACAGCGAACATTAAAAGCATTAACTATCGGAAACGTCAAAAACTTTTATTTAAATGATGAGAATTGCAGGATGATGCCAGGCAGAAAAGATTATATTTCAATCGTAGAGAACGGTGTTCGCTGTCAAAAACAGAAGATTGCTTTTGTACAACATCGGAGACAATCGGAGATTTGCACAAAAAATTTGAAAATATTTTTCCGGAAATAAAAATTTCTTTGTCTGCATTTCAATTTCTTCGACCACGCGAATGCATTTTAGCTGAGCATTCAGGAACGCATAACGTTTGCGTATGCAAGATACACGAAAATATGAGATTGAAATTTATCGGTATTTATCAAATTACACAACAAAAATTGTTTATCTCAGTTGGCAAAAAAGACTTTCCTGCCTTCTTCGCGAGCGAAAAACGTGTTTTTTGCTCACTAAAATGAAAAATATCGTTCGTATCATTAATAAAATACACTTGTAAATTTTTGCTGGAATTTAAAAAGTAAAACTTAACGTAATAACGTTAAGCTACAACGTCCAGACACATTGTAGCGCGCAGCGACACGCAGGTATCGCGGTTCGCGCGGCACCGCGCACGATGCATCAACATAAAAACACGAATAACTTTTGATCATATGCAAGTTCCTCAGTTTTTTTTTTTTGAAATCTTCGTAATTAAACAAGCTTTCACAGTTTCATAAGAATAATATTAAAATCGATGAAGAAGTTATAACAAACTCCATTTATTTATACAAATTGTTTATAATTTTAACAATAATTACCGGAAAATATTAAAACAATTTTTCTTTCATTGTATGAACATTTTTAATAATATATTAAAAAAATCAGCACAATCCATGCAACAGATTGAGAGAAAAAAATTAATCACCGGGATGTTACTAAAAAATTTAAATAATAATAACTTTTGAAAAAATGAAAATAACTCCAAAAATCATCAACGGTCATTTTAGTTATGTAAAACTCTTACAAATTTTGCATTTACGAAAAAAAATCACAACCCCTCAAAAAAAAGTGGCCCACTTGAGAAATTTTGACACAGTTATTGAATCAATTTTCGAATTTTTTTTCCACGTTGTCATTCTTGAATAATTTGAATTCTAAGGTTTCAATAATTTACATAAAACTATTTGCATTCACATGATATAGAAAAATTTTTACTTTTAATATCAATTTCTATGTAGATATGTAGAATTCGATGCACCAAGATTTAAACTTTTCTGAATTTGAATGCAATACCCATTTTTTCCTAGTTTCTGGGTATAGTTTATATCAAAGTACTCTACACAACTTTTCATCAGGATTCGTTAACAATCACATTCCAGAAAAATTCTTTTACTTTTTGACACACTCAATGAATCGATACTGATAAAGAAAGTAAAGAGCAAAGTTTCTGACGCTCAAGCACACCTACTTGGATACGTGCGCCACGTTAGTTCGTTGGTTTATGATGAAATAATCTCTTGAATGCTAACGACTTGACAACTTGATTCCATTTTACAACCCTAGGTTTGAAACTTCAAAGTTTTTCACTCCCATTGCCTTCATGTGCGCTTTCCCAAAATTTTCATACTTATTCTTGAACATATAATATAAAAAACTTATCATACAAATAAACGATAACTTACATTGCTGTTTTTTCTAGCCAGAATTCTTCACAAAATAAATTCTGCAAATTCTAAATTTTTTACAGTAACCGTATTTTTTTTACAAATCTCAGTCTTTATCTTTTCTAAAATCTTTTTCGATCTGAAAATATGGTTGTAATTTTTCTATCGACGTAAAATCCTGAATTGTGAGATCAAAACTTTTCCTTTCTCTAAACCGAGTCACACGCCAGCACCGACCCCAAAATAAATTATCAAAGTTACTCAGGCCGGAGAGGACGCTATTTGAACGTCAGCCGGTGTACTCAACGACGATTTAAGGTGTTACGACAGTAATGAGTTATGGGATTAAACAGGAAAAGCGAGATTTCTGAGAGCACATGTAGCGCTCCTAAAGCAACTAACAGGATTGGCTTGTTATCAGGCAGGCAAGTCACACTGCACGAAATGCGGGTCATGCTTTATTCTGATGAACATAAAATAAACGAAAGTTATTTTATGCACTCAATAAACTAAGATTTTTTTACTTGCATTTGATAATTCTATCGTATTATTATGAAATAATTAGGAAAATGCATTTCACCAAACTAATTTCTTATTCAACCTAAAACAACTGTGTAAAATTGAAACGAATCATTCTTGTGAACTTTTCAGAAAAAACCTGAAATAAACGAACGGAACAACCAATAGATCAATTCCACGATAATTAAAAACGACGCACTGAAAAGAAAAAAACTCGGCCCCAATTAGACCTTTTTTTTGCTCACCTCGCTCGAGGCGAAATTCCTAGTGCTATTTGAGCACCTCGAAATTTATAGCCGCCGATAAATTTCAGGCCCTAAACACCTATCTGAACTCTGAAACATAATTGTAGTCGCGGCGTAAAAAAAGCAGCCAACAGATCAAATATTTGAACGGGTTGTGTAAATAACGATGGATCAGTAAGGTGCAGTGAGAGGATTGACTACTAGACCTTCATTCTGTAGCTTTCTTGAGAATATTACTCGAAATTTAAAGGCTCCGAGAAAGATTTTCGATAATTCATTTCGTTGAACTTTTTTTCTGCCTTGCAAATTCACGCAGTGGAACTACAATTTGTTATTTATAAAATTTTATCGCATACTTGAGACTTGATACTTAAGACTTTACACTCAATACTTATGACTTAACACTCAATACTTAATACTCAAGACTTAACACTTAAGAATTGACACATAAGATTTAACGCTTAAAACTTCACACTTAAGACTTAAGACTTAACACCTAATACTGACGACTTAATACTCAAGACTTGACATTTAATACTCAAGACTTGACACTTAATACTTAAGACTTAACATCTAATAATTAAGACTTAACACTTAATACTTAAGACTTAACACTTAGTACCCAAACATTTCCGAACATACTCGATCATATCCGAACATTTCTGAAAATACCCGAACACTTTAAATAGCTATAATAATAATAATTATTATTATAATTATTTTTATACTATTATTCAACGGAAAAGACCACTTTTTCACAGGTTCAGGTTACGCAAAACCAGCATTTCTACACATTGATGAATAAAATATACTCCTTGACTAGTATATATATATATATATATATATATATATATATATATATATATATACATATATATATATAC
>JAPYZL010147383.1:0-11051 GCA_030522825.1 Platygaster orseoliae
CCATTTAAGCCCATGTAAATTACAAAAAATTTTGAAAATATTGAATCCCAAAGCATCAAGTTCAAGAACTTCATATAGAAATTCGACAAAGTATCGGATTTCTTAGAAAAATATAGAAAATTCTACTACATTTGAGTTTTACTGAAAAATTAGAAAAAATTCCAAAAATACTAAGAATCCAAAAAGTACTGCAAACATTCTTAATGAGGTTTCCTCAAAAATCATAAAATTACCGAAATTGAAATCTATGCAGAAATTAAGAAAAATTCTATAAACCTTCAAGAAAATGGAGAATATCCTACAAATTTTCATGTACATTAAAAAATACGAAAAATTCTAAAAATAACAGCAATCTCTGAAATATTTCATGTGGATTTTTCCGAAAATCTATGAAAAAAAAAAATGTTTTTGAAAACATTGAATCCTGAAGCATCAAATCAAGGAAATCTAAATCCAGTTTTTATTTCTACTTTTGTCGAGGAAGCTAATTTATTATACAAATTTCAAACTTGAATAAGTTTTTTGATTTTCAGTTTTATTTGGATTTCTTTTTTGTTTGGGATTTTGGTTTTATTTGGAATCTTTTTCAAAGTCTTTGAAGATTCTCAGAGTTTAGAAAACTTTAATCCTAAAGCTTCAAGTACAAAAATTTTTTATAGAAATTCGACAATTTTCCAGATTTCTTTGAAAAACATAGATAATACTTCTAAATTTGAGTTTCTTAAGAAAAAAAAAAAAATACCATAAATACCATAAATACTAAGAATTCATAAAATACTACAAATCTTCTTGATGAGGTTTCCTCAAAAATTATAATATACCAAAATTGAAATTTTTTTTAAAAATTGAGAGTTTTATTGGATTTGTTTTTGGTTTGGGATTTTAGTTTTTTTTTTTTAATCTTTTTGAAAGTCTTTAAAGATTCTCAGAGTTCAGAAAATTTTAATCCTAAAGCTTCAAATTCAAGAAATTCTTATACAAATTCGACAATTTTCCAGATTTCTTTGAAAAACATAAAAAATATTTCTAAATTTCAGTTTCACCAAGAAATTAGAAAAAATACCTAAAACACCAAGAATCCACCAAGTACTACAAATCTTCTCAATAAGGTTTCCTCAAAAAATTATAAAATTACCAAAATTGAAATCCATACAGAAATTTATCAAAATTTCATAAATCTTCAAGAAAATGAAAAATACCCTACAAAATTTCATGAACATCACTAATTTTCTATCTATATTTTTTCTTAATTTTACCATTATGACATATATATTTTTGTAACCTCTTTTTTTTGTTAAGTTTCATGATACAAAATTTTCATGTAAACAGGCCCTTACCAATTGGCGCTAGAGTTGTTATAGTCGGATGAGCAACGTATGGCTGAGGCGGGGGTTGAGTTGTCACAACAACGGCTTGAGTGGGCCCAGGTATCATCTGGCCCACTGTCACATCAACCGTTGGGCCAGGTTCCAAAAGAGCCCCGCTCGGGTCGAACTGTATAGACTCATGAGGGATTTCATCTTGTTGGTCCACTCCGTCAGGTGTGTGCTGCAACAATTTTTACACGTTCATGGTTTTATCCCAAAAACACTTTTTTTCTCATTCTGTTCAATTTTTTTCTCTTAAGAAAATCATAAAAAGAGTTTTTGGATATTCCGGAAATTCCCAAAACTCGTCACAAAGTTAGGAATGCTATAAAATAGTACATGTGTGCTGCAAAAAATTTTACACGTTCATGGTTTCATCCCAAACTCTTTTATTTTATTTTACTCTCGGAAATTCTAGGAATTCCAAAAACTCGACAAAAAATCATACATGCTGTAATTTTTCCGTATTTCTGAGAGATTATTGCTTTTGTTTTCTACGGGCAGTGTGAACTAAACTCGAATATTTTGCTCGCACTTTATTCCCGTTGTAATAAAACGATTAAAAATAAAATTCCAAGACGAAACTCCCTTTGCCATTTCTCTCTAAAACCAAAATTAACGGAGATATCGTCCATCAAATTTTCGTTGAACGACAATCCAAGATGGCGCGTTAGTACAGTGACGCCACCGCGACGAGCGCTACTTACCAATTTCATTCGCCCGTATCTCCGTCAATTTCCAACACAGAGAAAAATGACAAAGGAACTTTCGTCTCAGATTTTTGCAAAAAATTATACACGTTCATGGTTTTATCCCAAACCCTCTTATTTTCATTTTATTCTCGGAAATTCTAGAAATTCCAAAATCTCGACAAACTATAAATGCTGTAAAATGACGTTTTCACTTATTGAAAAAAAAAACTACTTTCACTATTGAAGTTTGTACAAATAAACAATTTAAACAATACGTTCATCGAAAAATCTATACTACTTCTTCCCATACAATCCTTTTACATATTATAAATTAAAAAAAAGATTATAAAATTTACCTTGAGATACAGCTCGTACCAATACTTAGCCACTTGGAATAAAACCTCAGGATACACTCCCCCTCCTTTCGCTGTATTTTCCACAGTAATACAAGCTTTTTCCAGCATGTAATCGCTCTGTTCTTTGCACTGAAAAACATAATACAGCACCGTTAACTTTTTTCATTTTCCTTTAAAAATAAAAAATCCGAGGGGAGAAAATCCTTACCTGCAAAATAGCTCGTTGAATCTCATTGGGATTGATTGCGTGGGCGTGCGGTAGACATGAAAGAGCTAATTCCGCAGCAGCTCGTACCATGTAGGGGTCGCTACCTCTCGAAGTTTTGTCAGCAATGCTAAAGAAAAATGGCAATTATATTATAATTAGACGTAACACTTAAGACTTAACACTTAAGACGTAAGACTTAACACTTACGACTTAACACTCAAGTCTTACGTCTTAACTGTTAAGTCTTACGTTTTAAGTCATAAGTCTTACGCCTTAAGTGTTAAGTCTTTTTACAATATCATTACTTATTTACACGAAAAGAAAGTGTAACTAACCTGACAGCTTCAGGTGGCGTGAGGTGACCTTCCCAGCTGTCGATAAGGAACCAAATGGCCGGGGCGCCAATTTCCATGGCCTGGCCCGTGATCCACGACACGTGGCTCGAGTATGTACGGCTCAGCCAATTGACGCTGACGCAATTGTGGAGGCCGAGGGCGTACAAGCCGAGCTGGAAGGCACACATGTGTAGGGCCCGATGGGGACCGTGGTGATTTTGGCTCGTCGACGCCTGCGTGAAAAGCGACGTCGAACTGTTTCCGCCGGCTTTTTGCAATATCGTTTTCGCGAGTTCGCACATAAAGTGCGCGCCAGCTTCTGAGGGTTGATTCGGGATCGAGGGTTTCGGAATTGGCGCGCGTTTGTTCTTGTACCTGAAAGCAAAGAAATAATAGTGTGATATGCGTCAAGGGGGTGAAACTAGTTTTTTTTTACTTTTGTGAATTTTGAATATAGATTTTCTTGATTTGAGAACTTGGGGTTAGAGAAATTTTTTGGATTTTTATAGATTTTTAGAATTTTTCAATATTCATGGAATTTTTTGGGATATTCTTCATTTTCTTAAAGATTTATGAAATTTCGATAAATTTCTGTATGGATTTTAATTTTGGTAATATTATAATTTTTGAGAAAACATCATAAAGAAGATTTGTAGTATTTTGTGAATTTTTAGTATTTATGGTATTTTTTTTAATTTCTCAAGAAACTCGAATTTAGTAGCATTTTCGATGTTTTTCAAAGAAATCTAGAAAATTGTCGAATTTCTATAAAAATTTCTTGAATTTGAAGCGTTAGGATTAAAGTATTCCAAACTCGGAGAATCTTCAAAAACTTTGAAAAAGATTTTTAAAAAACAAAAATCCCAAACCAAAAAGAAATCCAATAAAACTCTCAATTTTTTTTTAGTTTCAATTTTGGTTATGTTATAATTTTTGAGGAAACTTCATCAAGAAGATTTGTAGTATTTTGTGAATTCTTAGTATTTATGGTATTTTTTTTATTTCTGAAGAAACTCAAATTTAGTAGTATTTTCTATGTTTTTCAAAGAAATCTGGCACATTGTCGAATTTCTATAAAAATTTCTTGAACTTGAAGCTTTAGGATTAAAGTTTTCTAAACTCTGAGAATCTTCAAAGACTTTGAAAAAGATTCCAAATAAAACCAAAATCCCGAACAAAAAAGAAATCCAAACAAAACTCAAAATCAAAAAACTTATTCAAGTTTGAAATTTGTATAATAAATTCGCTTCCACGACAAAAGTGGAAATAAAAACTCGATTTAGATTTCTTTGATTTGATGCTTTAGGATTCAAAGTTTTCAGAAACAATTTTTTTTCATAGATTTTCGGAAAAATCCACATGAAATATTTCAGAGATTGCTGTTATTTTAAGAATTTTTCGTATTTTTTAATATTCATGAAAATTTGTAGGATATGCTCCATTTTCTTGAAGGTTTATAGAATTTCCTTATCACTTCCTTATCGATTACGCTATTAAAAAAAAAGGATATTAATGATAAAAGAAGGGAATTTTTGGTTTTACCGTATAATGAAAAGAATCATGAAAAAATTAGGAGGATATTAAATAAAGATGATATGGGAGTGATTTTTAAGAGTGATAATAAATTAAATATGGAAGTGATCAAAAGAGGAAAAGATAGATTAGATAAGATGGAACAGGAAAATGTAGAGTATAATTATAATTATACTTGTACTACGTATACTACTTATACTACTTATAATACTTATACTACTACTATATTTTATAATATATAAAAATTCAATGTAGAGATTGTCAGTGTAGTTATGTGGGACAGACTAAGAGATGTTTGAATACGAGAATAAAGGAACACGAAAGTAATATTAGGCAGAATATAGAAAGACACTCAGTTATAAGTGAACATAGAATAAAGAATAATCATGAATTTGAATGGGATAAAATTGAAATATTGGATAAAGAGAATGATTATAGGAAACGAATGATTTCGGAGATGTTGATGATTAAGGGAACAGGGAATACGATAAATAAACAGGAAGACACGAAGTTTTTAGATTCGATTTATGATAAGTTTATTAGATATTCTACATTTTCTTGAAGATTCATGGAATTTTTCTAAATTTTGATGTAATTTTAATTGAAAATTCTTTGTTAATTCATATTGTATTAATTTATTCATTTATATAAAACTCAGAAAATTTTATTATTGTGTTGAAGTATTTTAAAAAGAACGTTATTAAATTCACAAGAATCAATTTAAAAGTTTCTGAATGAAAATCAATTGAAAACATTTTAAATGAAAATCAATTAAAAACATTCTGAATGAAAATCAATTGAAAACATCCTGGATGAGTTGTTTTTTTTTTTTGTTTGTTACCTCGACTCCTTGGATCTCGTTGGTACTGGTTGTTGAGCGGGCTGTGGTTGCACTGTCAAAGCGCTCATGCCATTATCGAGCTCAGCACTCGTGCTACTATGAGGCCTGCTCGAGCTCCCGACCACGACTTCACTCGAATTCGCTTCCATGCTCGACAAAGGCGAGGAACATGCTCTTTCTCGGCGCAAACCTGCCAACTAATAATTATTCACCAATTTAATGCTCTGCTTCGAAAACAGTGAATTTCATTTAAATTAAATAAATGCAATTAATTTTATGCAATTTAATAAATGCAATTAAATAAATGCAATTAATTAAATGCAACTAAATAAATGCAATGAATTTAATGCAATTAATTTTATGCAATTAAATAAATGCAATTGGTCTTATGCAATTAAATAAATGCAATTATTGAATTAATAAAATTAATGCAATTAAATAAATGCAATTAATTGTATGCAATTAAATAAATGCAATTAATTTTGTGCAGTTAAATAAATGCAATTAATTTTACGCAAATAAATAAGTGCAATTAATACATTAATGAAATTAATGCAATTTATTTAATGCAATTAAATAAATGCAATTAATTTTATGCAATTAAATCAATGCAATAAATTTCATTCAATTAAACAAATGCAGTAACTTTAATTCACTTAAATGAATGCAGTAACTTTATAAATAAATGCAATAAATTCAATTCAATCAAATAAATGTAATTGAATTAATTTAATTGAATAAATGCAATCAATTCAATTCAATGAAATAAATTGAAATAATTTAATTTAATTAAATGAATGCAATCAATTTATTTATTTAAAAAATTTCATTAACTTTTTTTAATTAAGTTAAATTTGTGTAACTTAAAAGAGTGCAAGAATTCTGGAAATTTGTTTCAAATGAATTTTTCATCTTTTTCTAAAAAGCCATCAAGTAACTCAAAAAGATAAATATTCCAAAATATGAATTATCCAATAATGTTAAATTTCCATAATTTTGAGGCATAATTACCTGACTCTTCGTAGGCGGATTCGCACTGTAATAACTGCTGACAATGGGCGTTTTAATGAGCTGATGGACGTCGCGATCCAGCAATTTGTCCATTATCCTGGCGACTTTTGACGGCTCGTCCTTGTAATGGACCAAAAGCGTGATGGCCAAATCACCCCTGAAAGCAAAAAATGCCCAACGCATTCGAATCGAAATTTGGGATATCAAATGTTCAATAATTAATATAGATTCAATAAGTTTATCAGGTGTTGAACAAAGTTTTGAGTGAAATACTTTGTAGAACGAAATTCGGGAAATTTTTTATGACAGAAATTTTCATTAAAAATTGATAGTCTCACACCTGTTGTACACATTTGTAATAATATTTATGTAATTAATTGATAATTAACAACAATAAAACAATAATTATCGTATAATGTTTAGAAAAATATTATATTTATAATATATGACTATGAAAATATAACTAAAAACAAAATAGTTGTTTTTGTGGATTAAAGAAGATTTTATATAAAAATCCAAAAGTAGACAATTTGATTTTAATTGATAAAAAAATCAATATTCTTTGAAAAAGACGAGCATTTTTCTCACAGAATTGAACCAAATAAATTTTAGGAATTCTAATCATTATTAACAATGAATTGATAATGAAAAACAATATAATAATTATAAAAATATTATATTATTTATTTATAACAAAAAAAACACAAATTACAAAATAATTTCGTTTTTGTTGATTGATGAATAATTCATTTAAAAATCCAAAAATAAGAAATTTGATTTAAATTCATTAAAAAATCAATATACCTCGGAAAAGACTAGCATTTTTCTCACAGAATTGAACGAAATAAATTTTAGAAATTCCAATTATTATTGACAAAATATTTTATGAATAATAACAATAAAACAACAATTAACAGGTATCATTTTTATTTTTGTCGATTAATGAAAAATTCATGTAAAAATCCAAAAATAAAAAATTTGATTGATATTAATTAAAAAATCATTTCTCGGGAAAAGACAAGCATTTTTCTCAAAGAATTGAACAAAATAATTGATAATTTATAACAATAAAACAATAGCGAACAAATATGAATTTCTTTTACTAATGAAAAATTAATTTAAAAACAAAAAATTCCACTTAAATTATTTGAAATCAACATTTTTCGGGAAAAGACGAACATTTTTCTCACAGAATTCAATAAAATAAACTTTAGCAATTCCAATTATTATTAATAAAATTTATAATTAATAACAATAAAACAATAATTAACAGATGTAATTTTTATTTTTGTCGATTAATAAAAAAATACATGTGAAAATCCAAAAATACAAAATTTGATTGAAATTTACTAAAAAATCATTTCTCGGAAAAGACTAGCATTTTTCTCACAGAATTGAACGAAATAAATTTTAGAAATTTTAATTATTATTAACAAAGAACTGATAATTATTACATAAAACAATAATAAACATATAACTATTATAAAAATTAAAAATATTATATCAATAATTTATAATAATAAAAAATAATCAATAACAAAATAATTGTTTTCATTGATTCAAGAAAAATTTATGTAAAAATCCAAAAACAAAAAGTTTGATTTAAATTAATTCAAATCAACATTCCTTGGGAAAAGTTGAACATTTTTCTCACAGACTTAAACGAAATAAATTTCATACATTCCAATTATTATTAACAAAATTTAGAATTAATAAAAATAAAACACTGATTACCAGATATAATCTTATTTTTACCAATTAATGAAAAATCAATTAAAAAATCCAAAAACAAAAAATTCTTAATTAATCCAAATCAACATTCTTCGGAAAAAGACGAACATTTTTCTCACAGAATTGAATGACATCAATTTTATAAATTCCAATTATTATTAACAAAATAATTGATAATCTACAACAAAATAATAGTGAACATATATTTTTTGTTCTTTTGATTAATGAAAAATTAATTTAAAAACAAAAAATTCCATTTAAATTATTTGAAATCAACATTCCTCAGGAAAAGACGAACATTTTTCTCACAGAATTCAACGAAATAAATTTTATCAATTCCAATAATTATTAACAAAATTGATAAATCATAACAATAAAACAATAATTTACAGGTGCAATCTTTATTTTAGTCGAATAATGAAAAATTCATGTAAAAATCCAAAAATATACAATTTGATTGAAATTTGTTGAAAAATCATTTGATTTTTGAATTGAATGAGCATATATATATATATATATATTTTTTTATTATTGAAAAATTAATCCAAAAAACAAATAATTCCATTTAAATTATTTGAAACCAACATTTTTTGGGAAAAGACGAACACTTTTCTCACAGAATTCAACGAAATGAATTTTAGCACTTTCAATAATTATTAACAAAATTGATAATCAATAACAATACAACAATAATTAACAGATGTAATTTTTATTTTTTCTATTAATAAAAAATACATGTAAGAATCCAAAAATGAAAAATTTAGTTGAAATCTATTAAAAAATCATTCCTCGGGAGATTATTTCATTCTTTTCTCACAGAAAACCAAAAATTCCATTAAAATATATTAAATCAACATTCCTCGGCAAAAAACCAGCATTTTTCTCACAGAATTGAACAAAATAAGTTTTATAAATTCCAATTAATATTAAAAAAATACTTGATAATTAATAAAAATAAAATAACAATAAACACATATTATTTTGTTTGCTTTTTTGAATAATGAAAAGTTAATTTAAAAACAAAAAATTCCATTCAAATGAATTAAAACCAACATTCCTGAACAGAATTGACCGAACCAAATTTCAAAAAGCCCAACCAATTTCGTAGAATCCCCAAAAAGTTTCATAAATTCGAAAACAGTACCTTTGGCGACGAGTTCCCTCGCAAAGCAGGGGATGATCCGCCTCGCTGACGTTGGCTTTCAAGCCGAGCGCCGCGACCGCGGCGTCGAAACCGAGATTCTCGTCAGATTCTGTGGGCAGTTTGACTCCTGTGAATGATTTACCAGCGTTTTTTTTTTAAATTCAACTTGTGCAATTTCATTACAACGCCCCAAAAAACATTCTTCTCTTCTGAAAATACGTTGATTATTCGAAAAACGACAGTAGTCGACCTAGGGGAGTTCTGGCTCCCCCCCACTTCCCCTTCCCCTTACCTTAAGCCATAACTCCCCTAGCTCACCTACCAACGAAAATTACGTTTCGTCTCTGCAACTTTCCTTGTGTTTTTTTGCAACTAATTGCAAAATTAATTATAATATAATATATATTAATATAATAACTATAATTATAATAAAAATTTTCAATTAATTATCATAAAAATTGTAATAAAAATATCGATATAATAATAAATATAATATAATAATTGTGATCATATTAAGTAAAAAAGAATTGAATCATGTTTTTTCGTACTTGTGTTAAGGGCGTCGAAAATAAAACTGGCGAGCATAATGGGGAGTAGAGCGTGCCCTCTGGAACGCAAGGCACCGTCTTTCAATTGACGGGCCCTTTGCTTGACCATTGCCAATTCAGCTGGGCCCAATGGTATCCTCTTCAGCAGTCCCACGAGTTCGCTCTCTTGATGGGCCAGTTTTACCTGTGAATGCAATGTTGAAACGACCATATTACATCTCAAAATTGAAAATTTTTTCTTCTTATTATTAAATATTCATAATAAATGAATTATTCAATAAATAATTGAAAAAAATAGTTAAAATCAATATATGAAATAGTTGAATCAGTAAAATAATTCTGCATTGAAAAAATAATGAATAATTCGGAATCGATAATATTGTGGATCAAAATATAAAAACATATGAAGATTTCCGAGATAAAATTTGTATCTGACATCTAATTTTTTAGTAAATAAATTTTTTATTTATGTTTTTTTTATGAAATACAACCTCTAGTGGTTTTGTGCTGGCCGGTGGCCTCGACATTTCCAAGCCAAAAAGCCCAACTCTAAAAGCCAAATTGTGGTACTCGGGATTTTCACCAAGGACAGTGCACAAGAAGCCACACTTTGCCAATGTTGCTGACGCCAAACACGTCAATTGGTGCGATGCTGGGTTTATTTGTTGCTGAAAAATTCAAAAAAAATGCAAGGTTTTGACGTTAATATGGAGAAAATAACATCACTAGAAAAGGCATAGCCAGATTTTCAAGTGAAAACTGTCCACGAGTTGATTCAAATTTGTAATTTAATTTTTAAAAGTACTCGGCTTGAGGATGTTTTTCGCTAAGTTGCAGACCATTGTCAGCCATATTGAATGAGTTATGGTGCATTTTGTGATTTTTGTTTTTTGGCTTTTTCAGCTAAAATAATTATCCGACAAATTTGAGATAATTCTCAGTAGCCTCTATCATCACGAGACATATTCTAAATTTTTTTGGAAATTTTCCGGTGCGAAATTCGCGAAAATTTTTGCATGCGATTTGTTTACTGTTCCCATCGTGACGCCACTCAACTTTTTTCACCAATGCAGAACCCATTTCAAAATACGCATTTCATATTTTTTGCAGATTTTTTCAAGGGGTGCCCGGGGGTGAAAATGATTAAAAAATATTCAAAACTGCGTATTTCCGTCAACATCACTCTTGGAGTACAAAGATGACGATATAAGGCTCTTAAAAAGTACATCTCTCCGCATTTTAAGTTCACTGCGAACCGATTTCAGTATGTTGCGAAATTCGTTCG
>JAPYZL010147387.1:0-12968 GCA_030522825.1 Platygaster orseoliae
GTGAAAAATGGCTTAGGAACTTTCGTCTTAGAATTTTGCGAGGATTCTTAGTTTTTCGGCTGCTCAACTAACCCTGTGACACCCGGTATACATAAACAAAATTTTTGCCCCCCCCAAAAAATTTGGTTCCGGCGCCTCTGAAACCTCAGCACATTTAACACGAAAATTTGAATTCCCCGCTCGCGGCCATACTTGAACTTCGAGAGTTCCCCAATTTAGAAAGTTCCCCAAATTACACCCACCCATTTTTATTCCTTCGGCCAACAGGGTTGCCACTCTCAGAATATGCAACCGTTGCAAAAATTAACGGTTTTTTTATTTAAAAGCCCAGAAATTCAAAATGTTCAAAACTGGCATAGAAAAATTCTATAAACCAAATTTTCGAAAGAGTAATTCGTTAGATAAACTGAATTTTCTTATATTTATTTATTTACTGGCATCAACGGGGTAAAATCACACCCTCATACATATTAAGAGACGCATAAATCGGTAATACAAAACGTAACGCAGACGCTGAATTCGATTGACTTCAAAAAATAAACAACTAAACAGGTAGAAAAACAACTGAAATCCCGTAACAACAACTCTTCGAATAAAGCAAGCGCCGTAATGAAGAGTGAAATGGGAATTGGAATAAAGTGAAATGGAATTTCATTTTAATTCCTTCGGTAAACAATGTTGCCACTCGCAACCGTTGCGAAAATTAACGGTTTTTTTATTTGAAAGCCTAGAATTTAAAGCCATAAAACACAAAATGTTCAAAATTAGAATAGGAAAATTTTAGAAAACAAATTTTTTGAACAATCATTTGATATATAACCTGAATTTTTATTCCTTTCACCATTTTTAATCTCGAATAATTTTCATTATTTTTTAATAGGCTGACTTTTTTCTCACAAAATATATAATTGCATATAACTATCTACTATTTCAACTTGGAAACGTATGTTCGAATTCAGTTTTTCGAGAGTAAAAAAAGTAAATGAGAATTAAGATAAACGAAAAAAGAGCTTATTCAAATGCCGAGGGAAAAATGTTGCCTTGAACTTGCAGAGGTGAATTTATTATGGTCGCACGTCGACGCATCAACGAGATGGTTGAAGGTTCCGGTACGTTTGAGTCCGTCTTTCCGTTCCCATCCCATCCACAAAGCAAACAACCGGCGTTTTCCGCAATAAAAAGTACTTCATATAATTACGTTTCGAGTGTATCTCTGAATGATATCAAATTTAGATGGAATGATTATATTCACGAACATGTATTCTCAGATCATTCATCATACAAAACTTGGAAATTTCGAACATAAATTTTCTATAGGAATTTTCAAAAACGATGAAGCTATAATTACGATTTCTTGTAAACAAAGTTTGGAAGAATTTTATGGCACAAAAAGTTAATATTATGAAAAATTTGAAGTTCACATTTTTAAATCTGGAAAATCCGATCCAAAATTTTAAAAACCTCACATTTGAAATGGCTTATATATGAAACATTTTTCTGAAAATAAGAATTTTTAGAGCGGAAAATACAACTTGAAAATCAAGAAATCGAACGCAGTAAATCTTTCGAAAGTGAAATACAGGCGTCGTATATCAACGTTTTACGTAATACGAGTGTGAATAAAAATGATATCAATGCTAATAAAATGCAATTATATGGGAAAGTGGATAATTCATGCACGAGAAAAAATGCATTGGAAAAATTCAGTCTCGTTCGATGTATGCATCGAAAAACCAACAGGGTTGTGAGATTAGACCGAAATTACATAGACATCGTTATAAAAAAAGAATATGGCCAATAATTTTTCAAACTGCTCTGTATTTAAATTATTGAGTTTGCGTCTTCGGAAAATTAAATTTTTGTTTCCGAAATCAATAAATCATATATGTATAACGTTTTAATGAGGTCTTATATAAAAATATTATTATTATTTCTTAATATTGTAATTATAAATACATATTTATAAAAATATACAAATTGATGAAATACACTGATAAATTTAAAAGTTTTTAAAAACTTTCAAAAGTTTCAAAATAATTACTATTGACGGAAAATGAACAATTAAACTATTATTTGAATTACTCTAACGTCAAAAAAAAAAAATTCGAATTTTTATTTCCAAAATCAGTAACTCAATAAATTATTGATAATATTTGAGTTAAAAAAAAATTCAATATTTTAATTTTTGTATCTGAAATCAATAAATCATTTACGTATAATGTTTTTACGAGAACTATATAAAAATATTATTATTAATTCTAATTATTGCAATTACAAATACATATTTACAAAAATCTCCAAGTTGATTAAATAATTGCTATTGGTGAAAATCAACAATGAAACTATTATTTGAACTACTCCAATGTCAAAAATTAAAAAAAATAAAATATTGGAATTTTTATTCCCAAAATCAATAAATCATATACCTATGTATAATGTTTTAATGAGGCCCACATAAAAATATTCTATTATTCATCAGTATTGCAATGATCAATACATTTTTACCAGGCACGGATCCAGCTTTCTTCTGTCCTTGTCGTGAGTTGCCTCTAAGCGCGCAAGATTGACAAGGACGCAAGGAGGGGTCCGGACCCCTCCTTGCGTCTTTGTCAATCTTGCGCGCTTAGA
Organism: Platygaster orseoliae; assembly: GCA_030522825.1. Lineage (NCBI taxonomy): Eukaryota > Metazoa > Arthropoda > Insecta > Hymenoptera > Platygastridae > Platygaster > Platygaster orseoliae. The sequence goes on from JAPYZL010147387.1 coordinate 2,629, forward strand.
GGCAACTCGCGATAAGGACGGAAGAAAGCTGGATCCGTGCCTGAAGGACGGAAGAAAGCTGGATCCGTGCCTGATTTTTACAAAAAAAAAGAAAAAAAAATTCAAGGTAATCAAGTATGTTGATAAATTTTTATGTTTTTTTGAATTTTCCGTAATTCAAAATAATTACTGTAATTATTGAATTACTTTTATGTTTAAATAAGTATATATGAGAATTGTTAGACTTGAGAGTCGAGCTTCATGAGAATAATTTCCGCCCATTTTTTGCGCTTTAAAACGATACATTCGCCGATCGAAATCGGAGATCCGGTTTGCAATATTAGTTTCGTATTGCCGCGCAGATATTTTTTCATAGCGCGTTGCTCGAATAAATTTGTACTCAAGGCAGTGAGTAATTCGATAGTTTTGTGGGCTTCGATATTGTGGCTTGTAAAAGGAGTGAAAGGGAGTGAACATGAACGTCACAAAAACGTGACACTCACGGGGTCAATGATTGATTGAGTTTTTTGGATTTCAAAAATTCTGAGACTGGCAAAAGAAAAAAAATAAGTTACTTTATTTTCGAGAACGTCGAAATTATCGATTAAAAATTTTTGTTAAAAAATTCAAATTCAGAATCTGTTGAAAAAATTTTATAAAATAAAATTGCTGTAACAAATTTATACGCCAAAGAAAATTCGACCGAATTTGTCTGATTATTTAACTCGTAAATTCTGTGGAGGTTTGCGATTCCATTGGAAATTTTAAAAATCAATAGGGATTTTCAAGCCATTAGAACACGCGACGCGCGCGTTGACTATTTACTATTTAAACGCGAGATAAGGCACGGCTAATCACACATCGACGCCGTTCGCGAAGGTCGAGGTCATGCTTATTTACCATAAAAGCCACGACTTGTGTGGAATTCCCCGTTAAAAGTGTTTTTTTTTATCGACTGTTACGTTACTTAACGATTGCATAAATAATTCTTCTCTAAAATCTCTTTCTCTCTTTACCCTACAGCAGTTTTAAATTATTCCGAAAACACTCAAACATTTTTTTACACGGTTAGCGGATTTGAGGAAATTTTGTAAAATTATTAACGATTTAGATAGACAACTGTATGTAAAATTATTTACTATTTAGCAAGTGATGAACACAGTTTTTTCAAATCTTCTGAAATTCAAATTCCAGAAATTCATAATTACGATTTATATAATTTATTAATCAAAAATTATGTTAAATGAAAAAATTGACTACATTTACTGTTTTTCTATATTCTTATTAATTGTTAAATTAAATTTAGAATTTAATAATAAATTTCCACAATTTTATTAAGAATTATATTTTAATTGAATCGAAATTTGTCATTTTCAAATTTCTCGATGTTTGGAAATTAAAAATTCGACATATAAATTTAATAGTATTTCTTTCTCAGATAACATAGCTGACTAAACATTTTTTTTTTTAAATAGTCATCTTTTCGAATGCTTTGTAAAAAATCTCAACTTTTTTAGTCTAAGATTCAGAGTTTTTTAAATTCCTGTTTGTAAGTGGTCACAAAATATATTTTTCCAATGTATATAAAGAAGAAAACTTCATCGAAGATTTGAGAAAAAAAATCATATTTCAAAAGCGAATTTATACACAAGACTCCACTTTCATTTTTTAACGTTTTTTTCCTTTTCCTCTCATGCCACCTTTCTTTTTTCCTCTCCCTTTTTTTGCGTTTTTCGCCTTTTTCTTTTCCATGATTTTTCTTTGCTTCAAAATTTCATCTGGTCGCCTCAACTCGTTCTTCATCTTGGCCAATTCTTTCTCTTTGACTTTTTGGTTGTGACGGGCCCAATGAGTATGTCCTGTGATCCTCACTGGAATGAAAAAATTTTTTTTATTCAAAATCTTCACTGGCATTACAACCAAATTTTATTTACTAGCAAATTTGAATCTAATCTTTCAATATTGAAAATTATGAATATTTTTATATTCATTATATTGAAAATATATAACTTTTTTTTCACCATGTAAGTAAATTTAAAAAATGTAAATAATATGACAAAATGTTTTTCAAACATAATTAACCGCAATATTATGAATTAATTGAAATGAAATAAAATGAAATAAAATGAAAAAAATAGAAAAATTTTTTTTTCACGATTTTCACTGGCATAACAACAAAATTTTATTTACTAGAAAATTGAAATCCAATCCTTCAATATTGAGAATTATAAATATTTTTTTTTAACCATGTAAATAAATTTGAAAAACGTAAATAATATGAACGAAAATGTTTTTGAAAAATAATGAACTGCAATATTATGAATACATAAAAACGAAATAAAATAAAAAAATGAACATTTTTCTTATATTCACGATCTTCACTGGCATTACAAGAAAATTTTATTAACTAGCAAATTTAAATCCAATCTTTCAATATTAAGAGTTATAAATATTTTTATATTTGTTATTTTAAAAAGAAAGAACTGTTTTTTGACCATGTAAATAAATTTGAAAAATGTAAATAATATGACAAAAGGTTTTTCAAAAATAATTAACCGCAACATTATGGATTAATTTAAATAAAAAAAAATTTTCTTAAATATGAACATTTTTCTTTTATTCACGGTCTTTACTGGTATTACAACAAAATTTTATTTACTAGAAAATTGAAATCCAATCCTTCAATATTGAAAATTATAAATATTTTTATATTCATTATTTAATAAATATAGAACTTTTTTTGAACTATGTAAATAAATTTGAAAAATTGAAATAATATGATAAAATGTTTTTTGAAAATAATCAACTTCAACATTATGAATGAATTGAAATGAAATAAAATGAAAACATATGTTCTTCTATTCACGATTTTCACTGTCATTACAACAAAATTTTATTCACTAGCAAATTTAAATCTAATTTTTCAATTTTGAGAAATATAAATGTTTTATATTCATTATACTAAAAATATAGACCTGTTTTTAACCAAGTAAAGAAATTTTTAAAAATGTTTTTTAAAAATAATCAACGGCAATATTATACATAAAATTATAATTCCTATAAATGTCGAGAAATTTTAAGTCGCTAAATTCATGTACCCTAATGATAAATTTAAAGAATGTAAAAGTGGAAACTTTATTGCAACATTCCCATCTATTTTCCAGATAATGGTACTTAAAAATTACGTTTAACGATCACGAAAAAAGAGTGATAGAGTAATATTGGGCCATAAAACGAATAAAACGACTTCAGAGGCGGCGAAAAATCACGACCATTGTGAACATTGATGGATCAATGACCCGTTTCCTGTCGCCATTTACATCACACTTGGCGCTACTTAATTTCTGAAGAACGCGAGCCCCGATAAAAATAATTATGTACTTTACAAATTTAACAACGTCCCATGAAATACATATGTTCTCCCTTTGATTTCATGATTATTTCATTACATTATTTACAGGTTCTTTTTAAATTGGCAATTCCGCAGTTATTCAAAAATATTTTTTTTTTCAAATTCTAACATTTCATTTTGTATAATAATTCATTTTTTATGAAAATAATAAACTCTATCATTTATCAAGAATTCCTTCAAGTAAAAAATCTTACGTTTGTCCAGTCGTAATTGTTGGTCAGATTTTTCCTCGTCATCGCCACTGTCGTCATTTATTGAATCGATCTTGCTCTTTTCCTTCCAACGCTTGTACCGGTCCGATTTGTAGGACGCTGGAATCCAAACTCCAGATTCCGTGCGGATTTTCTTGTTTTTTGGGTCCTAAAACAATTACAAATTCACATCATATTATTCGACATAAAATGTATTTCTTTCAAAATTAAAATTTAATCAATAAAATAATGGATGAAATAAAAAAATGAATATTGATGATTAAATTTCAAGTTCCAAAAGTACAGGATTTACTACTCAAGCTATTTCATTAAATTTTAATAATAATAAATAATGTTTATACGTATTTTGACGGATCCAAACATTTTTGTTTCAACACTTACATCGGTACTTTGAACCATCTTCTTTTTCTTGCGATCCCAGTGTTTCAACTGCTTCTGGAGTCGGTTTCCTTCATCATTATCAGCCAGAAGATCAACTTGATGCTTATCAGCGTCTTTTGAAAAATTGTTCACTGACAATCTGAAACAATTTATTTCGTTAACGTTCACAAAAATCAGAAGGATTATTTCATTAATATTTATCTTTTATTTTTTATCCAGGGTAAAGAATATTCATCAATTTCAAATTTGATTCAGTTTGAAAAGAACTGGAAATGTGTTGAGTGATATAGTACTATTAATTTTTTCTATAAAATATTATTACACTGTTACACACTATTATTATGATAGTTATTATTTGATAATTTATCCTTATATTTATTAGAAATAATTATTAAATCAATAAGTGGTAAGTATTATTGATTTCAACTGAAGTATTATTGTATAATATATTTAAGTATTTAGTATTCATTTCAACCAAAAATTTTTGCTGACAAATTATTGAAAAAAAAAACAATTTTTATTGTAACATTGATGAAAAAATTGACACTAAATTATTAACCTGCTCCATTATCTAAATTGATCCAGTTTTTTTCTAATGAATCAGAATTTCATTTTAAAATGAAAAGAAGTTTAAAAAAATAGTAAGACGATGGACTTTGATTTTCAAATGAACAGAATTTCACAGATCAAACAAATTTTACATCCCTATTTTTTCTTTTTATTCCCTAAAGATATCCAAATCATACAATTTAAGAAATAAGAAATCAAATCAATAAAATCTTACCCTTCTTCAGTGTGTTTATCAGGAGCTGAATAAGGAATGAAAAACTCATCATCTCGTTTATTCAACTTCTTTTTTTTGCTCTTGTCTTTGTAAAGATCCTCGACTTTTCGCTTTTTGGGCAAGATGACTTTACTGAAAGTCGCTTCGACATCATCTGCGCTACTGGAAGGGAGTGAAGACACAGTTGGAAGTATCGCTAAAACACAATAAAGCCCATACAAGTTGAATTGAATAAACATATAATGAGTTAATACAAAAATTTAAATATACTTAATAAATTTTTATTTTCACTCGATGTCTCAGACAGTAATTCAATAATAATTATAAAGGTAAAGAATAATTTGGAAAATTTTAATTCACCTTTCTTAGCCTCGATTTCTTTTTCTTCTTTCATCGTTCGGTATTTTTTTATACTTTCTGAATGAAATGCACGCTTAGCCTTCATAACTTGGTAATCGGTTGATTTGGTTTTCGAAACAATCTCAAACACGGTCTGAAAAGTACAAAATAAAGTTTATCAGGAAATTTACAATTTAAAAATTAGTAAGATTGTTGATTTTTTCAAAAAACTTCATCTTGTTAGAAACAGAAAATGAAATGGAATGCAACAATATCTTTGAAATTACCCCTGGTGGCCGATAATTTTTTATTTTTGACACCATGTCGATCGTTTCCGAATTTTCAATATTGAATTCAGGCAAAATTTTCAAATCGGTCAAATTCATATTTTTTGCCCTTTTCACACTTTCACTCGAAGCAGCGGGTCGAGTTTTGATGTATTTATCATAGGCTCGATCGCAGTCGTTTCTTGAATTGTCCTGAAAAAATTAAACAAATTCTAAACACCATTTTCAATCCAACATGAATACCATCAGAACCTATAAGTTTACCAAAACTTGTGTGATTTTCAAAATTCAATGTGCAAATAAAAAACTATAAAAATAAAAAAAATTGTAAAACCTCTTCATATTTGTATACAACTTACCAAATCAACGCTTTGTTTGTGCCAAATGTTCAAGTCGTCCAACTCCTCTTCAATCATTGTTTGTGGCATTCTTCCAACAGCGTCATCAGAGCTATTTTCATTTGTTGAAGAAGTCAAATTCAAAGGCCTACCAAGGAAAAGGTAAAGGTCCAGTAAATGAGCGTACTCATCAGGAGAAACTATACTGTACGCTGACCCTCGTCGGCCTGCTCGAGCACAGCGACCTAAAAGATATACATTTTTTTGAATTAATCATCCTCAAAAAGATCAATCAACAAAACAAAAAATTATAGGCAATCAAGGATTTAGTTTATTGTAAAATGATTATTATTTATTTATTTGATGCAGATTTCAATTTACAAGAAATTTTTGATTGTTTTCAATATTATTACAAAACTTAAAGATTTTGAAAGACGAGGAAATTCAAAAATCATTAAAAAAAAAACAAAAACTTACCAACTCTGTGGACAAAGAGTTTGCCTTTGGCAGGGAAATTGAAATTGATGACATAATCAAGATGAGGAATATCAATTCCACGAGCTGCTACATCGGTGACAACAAGCACTTGGACTTTTTTGGTTTGGAATTTTGCAGCGTTTATTTTACGTGCCATAGGATCCAAATTTGAGTAGATAAAAGTGCTGGTGATGTTAGCTTTTTCAAGAACCTAAAAATAACTCAGAAAAATTAATGACTGAAATTCCCTATACAAATAACTAGACGAAGTTTCAAAATTAATTCAAGGAACAGAAATGCATTATTCCAGAATAAAATTTATACTCAAATTCAATTACTTTTGAACAATAAACATGTTTACAAAATAGTACTTACTGCATGAATATATTCCACGTGCCTCATCGTTGCAGCAAAAATCAGGATTTGCGAACCAGGTTTCAACAACTTTTTAACCAAGCAAAGTAAAACTGGCGTTTTTTCTTCTGGTCGACAGGTCAGAAAAGCCAATTTCAATTGTTCTGGTAATTTGGTTTCAACATCTAATCGTACGAGTACAGGATCTCCCAAACCAGCTTTCGCAAATTCCACCAAAACTTTGGGTAAAGTTGCAGAAATGAGTAGTGTTTGTCGATTTTCTGGCAATCGATTGGTAATTTCTTGTATTTGTTCGCCGAAACCCATTTCGAACAAGCTAAAACAGACATTTTAATTACAGCATAATTTTGGAAATTTGAGTTTTCAAATTGATGAAAATTACTGTATACCAAGAGGAAAAATGTAATATTTTACAAATTGTATGGAATTATTAGCTATATGTTTGTCTTAATACTTGACATTTAAAAAAAATTGCATTCAAATTTTGAGGAATCTATCGACTTTGTAGTAAGTATAATTTTATATCTTTCGAGCAACATTGAGATATTTTTTAAATTCTTCAAAATTCTTAGAATAAGTTTCATTTATGTAATTTCTTTTGAAAATAAAAGAATGTGCAAAAGAAAATATTAATGCAATAATATATATGTATATAAAAAATCAAAGCTAAATTAAAATTTAACATTCAAATTTTTATTTTCTAATTTTTCATGTTACAGATCAGTTAAACTTGAATAACACACCAATACGAGTTTCTGCACTGGCGAAAATTACTCAACATCGAAATAAAAAATTAAAACATTCTTAAAAACTATATAAAATGATTAGTTTGAATCGACTGCTAATCTTTGATTTTTCAGAATATACATTTTATTTCAATTTTCAAGGATCGATAGAATTTGAGATATCATAAATTAGTTAATTTTAAAACTTTGTGGGTGGATTATTATATTTTTATTCTTTGAAGTTTCATAAATTAAAATACTTTAATAATAATTACTTATAAAATGAAATATTATTCTCTAGTGAAATAAAATAAAATTACTAATAAAATCTTACAAAAAAAAAAAAAAAAAAAAAAAAAATTAAACAAGAATTACTTTTTCTGAAACAACAACAAAATTTTTTGTTTGTGTAATTATTAAATCAATAGAAATTTTTTTTTTTTAGTAGAAAAAAATTACTCATAACATAAAATAAAAAAATATTCAAGTTATCATGAAAATAATTACTTAAAAAATACTTTTAAATAAGTCTAATACTTACTATTTTTTTTTCAGTGAAAAAAGTATTTTATATCTGCATTGTTAAACCAAAAAAATTTTTTTTCTATTCTATTAAAATATTCAGAAAAAAACTGTATGTTTTTAGAGTATCGTAAAATATTTTATAAATATATGATATTTAGAAGAATCTAACTGAATGTTAAATAATAAAAATTCTTTTCCCTCTTTTTAAAATTTAACAACATTTTTTCAAAAATAACAACTCTAATATTGTGCATTTTCAAAAGTCACTGACAAATACATCCATTTGTGAAACTTTTTAAAACTAATGTTATAAAATTTTTTATATACTATTAAAAATAATTTCAAATCTAGCCCTTGAAATTCGATGTATGATTTTTACACTTACCGGTCAGCTTCATCAAACACAACGTAAGATACGTGCTGTAAAGTGAGGGACATTTCCACGCAAAGATGCAAGAATCTTCCAGGTGTCGCAACAATGATATCTGGATTTCCATGAAGAGCGGAAAATTGATTGTCCATACTGTCACCTCCCAAAATAATGATAGATTTTAAATCAGTGAATTTTCCTAATTCTTTGACAAATTTTCCAGTCTGCAGAGCCAATTCTCTCGTTGGCGACAAAATCAGAGCTCTGGCGCCTTTCGTGTCTCGCGTTTTCAATTTTTCCAAAAGCGGAATCACGAAACATGCAGTTTTTCCGCTTCCTGTTCTTGCCATAGCCACGACATTTTTTTTCTCTAATATTAGAGGTATGGTCTGGGAAAAATTCCATTCAATTGAAATTGTTGAAAATCAGTAATCTTTCGTAACATAATATAACATTTATAGACTTGTTTCTTAAGAATATAATTTTTGGGGTGTGAATTGATGTTTACATTTTAAATTAGGAAAATAAACTATGATTTGTTGTTTTCGTTGATACAAAATTAATTTGATGAAATTGACTAAAATAATTTGAGTTTCCTGAAATTTTTCCAAAATTGGTGTTAGAATTTATTCATATGAATTTGGTACCAATTTAATTTTTTTGAAAATTGAAAATAAGATTGATTTAGATGAAAAAATTAATTTACACAAAAATCAAGAGAATTTCAAGAAAACTTGATTTGTAAACTGTCAATTTTTTCTAGTTTAGTTATTGAATTGTTAGATTATGTAAATTTCTAATTCGAATCATAAATTTCACTTAAAATAACGAATCTAATGTCAAAAATCTCTTCTGGTTTGTTCATACTTTCAAGCGACAAACTGTTAAACTAACGAATGTTATTTTTATACGATTTGTTTGATTCATTGTTTCAAAATTAATGTAATGAAATTTACTAAAATTATTAAAGTTTCCGCAGATTTTTTTAAAAATTGGTGTTACAATTCATTAATTTAAATTTTGTATTTAATTCTTTCGAAAATTGAAAATAAGATTGATTGAGATGAAAAAAGTAATTTTTACAAAAATCGAGAGTATTTTCAGAAAAATTGACTCGTAAACTGTCAATTTTTTCTAGTTTTGTTATTGAATTATTAGATTACATAACTTACTAATAATAATCGTTAGAAATCATCAATTTGTGAATAATAAATTTCACTTAAAATAACAAATCTAATGTCAAGAATCTTTCTCGGTTTATTCATACTTTCAAGCGACAAACATTTAAACTTACGAATGTTATTTTTTTACGATTTGTTCCTTTCATTGATTCAAAATTAATTTGATGAAATTGACTAAAATTATTTTAGTTTCCCCAAACTTTTTCAAGATTAGTTTTACAATTTATTCAAATGATTTTTGTATTTAATTTCTTCGAAAATTGAAAATAAAACTGATTACGATGAACCAACTGATTTTTATAAAAATCGACAGAATTTTAAGAAAACTTGACTCGAAAGCTGTTAATTTTTTTTAGTTATGTTTTTAAATTATTAGATCACGTACATTTTTAATGTTAATCATAAATTTCAATTCAAATGAAAAATCTAATGTCAAGAATTTCTCTTGGTTTGTTTATACTTTCAAGCAACAAACTGTAAAACTTACGAATGTTATTTTTTTACGATCTGTTAGTTTCATTGGTTCAAAATTAATTTGATGAAATTAACTAAAATTATTTAAGTTTCCTCGAATTTTTAAAATTTGTGTTACAATTTATTCATATGAATTTCGTTTTTAATTTTTTCAAAAATTAAAAATAAGATTAAGATAACAAAATTAATTTTGAAAAAAATCGAGAAAATTCGAAAAAAACTTGACTCGTAAACTGTTAATTTTTTCTAGTTTTGTTTTTGAATTATTGGATTACATACATTTCTAATGCGAATCATAAATTTCACTCAAATATACGAATTTAATGTCAAGAATCTTTTTTCGTTTGTTCATACTTTTAAGGGGGGGGGGGGGGGGGTAAGGAATGAGCAGTTTCGGAAAATCGATTTTTTTTTTACATTTTCTTAAAGTTTAACATTTCAAAAATGTTGTGTCAAAATTTCAAATCAATCGGAGCAAAAC
>JAPYZL010147400.1:0-10545 GCA_030522825.1 Platygaster orseoliae
TACAATACGAAAAATAATACAATACTGCAGTATATAGTAAAATCTTCTATATTTTTTAGTAAAAATGACTTGATTTTTCTCTCAACGCGTAAGTAAAATTCTTATGAATCGAGCTTCTGGTCACCTTGCGGGAGGGCATGGTAGTTTTAACGATTCGGTTGGGCAGGATCAACTTGCGGTAATACTCGGGATCGAGCGTTCGGTCAGCCTCTGGTTTTGATGACTCCCGCATCGTCTCAGCCACCGCCCCTCGTTTCTATTCTCCGACGAAATCGCAGCGCCAACAAATGATGACAGCAGCGTCTTTTAATCGCCTCTATTCTCGTCCCTTCCTAACGAAACACCAACTCTTTGGGACACCAATCGAAAGGCGAAATTTAGATTGGCGCCCGATCCAAAAATACCATGTACTTTTCAACTCTTTCGAGAATAAACGTATTATTATCCGAAAAGGTGGAAAATCTCGAGACTTTTTTCACGAAATCGACTGTTTTTCGGAAACTTTTAATTACAGAGCTATTATCTCCCATTACTCGTCAACTCGCGAAATTCGCAGGTAATTTATTCTTGCGAACGCGATTACTGCGAGTCTGAGAGATAATAGGGTTTCCTTTCAGGCAAACTCAGTTCATTCCAAGCAAGCAAATGCTCTGATTAAGCTCGAAAATATCCTCCCCTTAAAAAGGAGACGATGAAAAATCTCCACGTGCGTCGAATGCCGAGATAAAAATGGCCCAGTGACACGTTTTATATCAGGGTTTAAACTTTTTATGGCACCTGATACGAGGGTTGTCGGATGAATTTCCACAAGTTACGAATTCGAGCGAAATTAACGTCTGACATTTTTATTTGTTGAATTCTTCCATTTCCATGCGATGCAATCAAATCATTAAACTTAATTTAACGAATTTTTTTCAGTATCCACACTTTCAATTGTTCTACTTGAAATAGCCTTTGTTTGCTCGTTTGAGAATAATTCAACTTGCCACTAATTACGCTACACGTCAAACAATGAGCGTGTTTAATAACGCCTCTCGAAATCGCGTTTGCGGCTCAATTCATCTCGCGGCACTGCAATTTTATTCCTTCATATTGATTTTGGCGCATTTGTTAATTAGCGCTGTGCGTAAGATCGCAATGCAATTATTATACGAAAACACGCCCCGAGGGCTTTTGTTCCGGAAAGAAAGGATTCCGTGCGAAAATTCAAGATGATGCGTTATTAATGGAAAGAGTCAACGAGATTCACAACGAGATTTCAGAGTTCAATTTCCTCCCGAAATTATAGTGAAATTCATTATTATTTCATGTGAAAATGAAAAAAAAGTTCAATTATAAAATAGTTCGTTGACTTAATGATATTGAATTTTTTAAATGAAGTAATTCATAAAAATAAGAAAAAAAAAAATGAAAATAAAGGAAAATTATCAAAAGTGTACCAAAGTAACAAATAGGTTTTTGTGAGTTCCCAAATTTGAACGGGAATTCAGGATTCTTAGTTTCAATAAGATCTTGGTTAAAAAAATAATACAAAATAATAAAAATTTTTTTGTTAAAAAATAACAGCAATCCTGGCTTCAGAAGAATTTTAATTATAAATGTTTCGCTAGGATAACGTAGAAATTGAAAAGAATTGTTAATAAAAAAAAGTAAGATCTATGGAAATATTGAAAATCTAAGAAACTTAGAACTCTAGAACTTCAAACTCGAGAAATTTAGAAAGAAATTCATAAAAATACCGAAAAGAATTGTAAATCATTAACAAACTGAAAAATTACTTTTTTTAATTTAACTCGTTATGATGACTCAAAAATATTCTCCTTCGTAAAAAAAGCACTAGAAATTTTAAATCCTTTCCCACTAACATTTTCCACTGAAAAACGAGGAGACGTGGATCTTTCTGCAAGATTTACTTCCTTAATAAATAAACTTCCGAACACACTTACTCCTTGAAAATCAAAAAGCACTTAGCCCCGAAGGATCGTAATTCTACCCTTTAATTGAGGGAGGAATCATGTTCACAATTTTCATCCGTATCAGATTCCATTACCGAGCACTTGGCCGTTTTCCATTAATTAAAGGCAGCCCACCGCCTGAAAAATAATTGCCCCAAAAGAAGCATAATCTGCATCGAATTTATCTACCTTTCTCATTTTTCAAACAAAAATAACTTGGCTCAAATTCACTACGAGATAACTGCGATGGAAAAATTTCCTTTTTTTTCATATTTTTTATAAAAATCGTGTAGGTTGGAATAAGAAAATGAAATTCCACAACACAAAAATAATTGTTTTAGTGGATAAACCTCTTTTTTTTGCTAATTCTTGATTATTAAAAATAATAGTATGTCTACAATAACTAAATAAATTAATGTCTTCATGACATTACGTTTGCTACCACACAATGAAATAAAACGAAAAGTCGTGTCCCTTGACGAGAGAAAAAAAATTTGCGGACATTTTGATCGCAAGCATTAGGAGCAAATTGGAATTGCGTATTTTAGCAACCGGTCGCTAGGACGTTTTCAGGTTTAGTAATTTTTAGCGGGAACTGCTAATGGCAGTTGGCGTAGTTGCTAGCGTATCGGTAGTTGATGGGGAACAGGGGAGGAAAATTGAAAGTAAAATTGAAAAACTGGGATTCGAAGCGCCTCACAGCCCGCAGCGTAGGAGGGAGAGGCTGAATTTAAGGATGAAAAGCCTGAGCCTGGATTCGCCGGAAGGTTCAGCGCACGTTCGCTATCGGCAAAGGGATTACCCTTCGGCTGGCGGCCGAGATCCAACACCCCCGCACAGATCCGAGAGCGGCAGCATTAATCGATTGTGTAAGTGAATCGCATGCAGGATTTCACAAAGAATTACTCGAATCGTAACAATGAAACTTGGAGTCAAGTCGAGTTTGAAAAAAAGAAATATTTGTTTATTTACCCGAATCGAAATTTCATCTTGAATTTCGATTTCTTTTACAGTCAGTATTCGAAATTTGCAGGTGAAAATGTTGGTAACCATTGATTTTAACTTTCTTCGCTTTTAAAGTTGCAAACTGATGTGAAATGCGTTTTTTGAACTTTTTTAGAACTCGATGGTCTAATTCCAAGTTTTAAAGACTGTTCATATTTTTCATAAAATACCCCTTTCATAGAATTCTAACAATCTCGTATTTCTTCGATTTGTTTCTGATTCGAAATCACTGTGTTCCAGCACCTTGCAGTCCGAGCCAAGGACACAGTGTGCACAAGCATTTACGGGGCACCATAAGAATGTCCAGTGTTGAGCTTCCAGACGAGAACGAAAAATCGTACTCTTCAGCCAGCACTTCCCCTTGCCCCTCACCCCACACTGTCAACCAAAACCATTTAAATCCACCAGGAAAACGCGTTCTGCCACTTAACAACCTTTACGTCGTTTTGTACAATTTCGAAGCCCGACATCGCGATGAATTAGACCTCAAGTAAGTACATAACTTTTATTTTTCATTTTTGTCTACACTGAAAAAAGTATCTAGTAATTTGTGCTATAAATATTGGAATAATTACTGAAACCTGCAATATTATTTAAATTTTTCATATACTTATATTACAGTACGTTTCGCCATAAATATATTTATTTTTACCATGCAGTACAAATATAATAATAATGAGTCAATATACAGTAACAAATACTGAATATATTGTATTTTTTACTTTAGTGAATAACAGTTCTTAATGTCCAAGATATGGGAAACTTGCTTGTATGATCATAATTTTTACATTTTTTCATAAGTAATATACTATATCCCAATGACTATACAATACGTATATTTTGCATAATACAACACTGTATATAGTAAAATTTACTATATTCCATTTAGATTCCCAATTCCTATATTTTTTAGTACAAAGTACTAGATTTTCCTCTCAGTGTATTCATAAAAATAATTGTTAGAGTGTATACTCGTTTTTTAATAAAATTTAAAGACCGTTGAAAAACAACGTATCGAACGTTAGTAAAAATTGGTAATTTTTTTTAACAGAGCCGGGTACAAAGTAACCGTCATCGATAAATCAGACAAAGATTGGTGGAAAGGAAAATGTTTCGGAGGCCGAGCGGGTTTTTTTCCAAGTGCGTACGTGATGAGAATCGAGTCTGGCCAAAAACCTTTGCAAGTTACGAGAAATCTTCAGTTGGCTGATCAAACAACACTTTTACGAGATCAGGTATAACACGAAAATAACATGTACATTAAACATTCAAGTTTTTGACACTTGCAACAGTTTGACAGTTATTGGAAGAAATTTTGTGATACGAAAAACTTGTAATTTTAGGGTTATTACGTGGTTTTTGCAAATTTAACTATTTCGTGTACTTTTGCAAGATTTTTTTATTCTTTGTAATTTTCTGAATTCATGAAGTAATATAACTTTGTGATTTTACATTAATCAACGATATTTTGTGTCAACTTCTGATATTGTAAATTTGGGAATTTTTTAATATATAAATTTTATCATATATTATATATTGAATAATTTTATGATTTTTTAAATAATTTTCTAAATTAATTAAATTCAATTCAAATAATTCAATATTATTTAAATGCTATTGAATATTTTATTATATTATTACATATTTAATGAAATAATTAATTACCTTTAATATATGTAATAAAAATAAATTCAATTACATTCATTTAATTTATTAAATAATTTTATTATACACAAAATTTAGAAATTTTATGACATTTCGTTCATTAACGACATTTTGCAGTCTTATGTCGATTTCTGATTCTATAAATTTACCTATATAAATTTTTTACTTTTAGGGATTTTTCAATTTTTGAAAATTTCGAAATCCGGGAAAGTTTTTGATTTGTAAGCCTTGTAATGTATTGAATTTACGTGATATTTCCTGATTTGATCATTTCGTGTACTTTCGCAACATTTTCTAATTCTTTGAAATTAAGGAATTTGGTGAGATTTCGTAAATAAGTAAAAAAAAGCATGGTGTGAAAATTTGTAAATTTTGCCAGATCGTGATTCAAGTAAGCGACGAAATCGATGGCGTAGCCAAGGTCCGTTGCGCCAGCGACGCAGGGTCCTCGGAACCAAACTCGAAACACGGCCAAGTTCGCTACAGAGAAACCCTTTGCCCCGTGAAATACCTGCAAGAAGTGTGACACCGACTCCGAAACGTCGCGAGACCCGTAAAAATGGCCAATCCCGAAAAACGCGTGCGAACCGAAAAATACTATGACTGCTTGCAATGCGCCGATGAATGTCGCCACGTACTGGAAAACGGCCCGAATTTCCCCAAAATGATGGAATGCAACAAAAAAACGGAGCCAGTTCAAGCGAAGAAAAGTTGCCGAAAATGGAAGAACCAAGGGCCGCAAACACCGGCGAAAAAACGATCGTCGCTGGCGCGACCGGTACGAATTCACGACTCGTTCGGGTCGGTGAAAAAATCGGATTTCAACGAGCCCGAAAATATTTGGGCGACGAGATTTCGGTTGGAGAAAATGTTGGAAGGCACGTTGCCGAAGATGAAAAGGGAAGGCAGGATGAAGAGGAAGAAAATTCTGCAGAGCATCGGCAGGAGAGGCAACTTTAGGGATACTGAGAGGCTTTTGAAAGTTCTCAGTGTCAATTACGTGGACCAAGATTACAGATATCATCATCATCGCTGTTTGGTTATGTAATTTTTACGTTTTTTCACGCATTTCCGATGTTTTTTAATCACCAAGCATGACTCAACATCTGAATTAATAAAGTCCTCGACTAAAAACTCATCAACCAAAAAATGTAACCTTTTCCAATAATTAGTCCCAATATTACGTGAAGCCAAACGGACTTCCGAGTTGTCAAACTCTTAAAAACCTTCGAGTGTGCCACACGAAAAACCGTCCTTCATTAAAGAAAAATTGAAAAAAATTCTCCGGTTTTCAAGAAAACCTGTGTAGTGAATTCGTCACCTTCCGTTCATTGTTTGAAAAATGTGTAAGATTGTTAAAACCGCTTGGAAACATAATTTGTAATTGTCAGTTATTTATAGTCGCCAAGTTTCCAACCATTTCAATTTGTTTAACTTGTAAATATTGCTGTGATCACGGTTTTTCATGATGAATTTTTCATTATTGTTGTTGATTAGAGAAATACTATGTCTATGATTATCGAGAAACCTTAGAATTAAGGCTGAAGAAACATTGTTATAGTAACTATACGTGATGCAAATCGAGTGCCCTAAAAATATTATTCATGAATAAACGAGTTTATGCATGTGACAAAAATTTGAAAACGCTTATTCATATTTTACTTTGACATTTATTCAGGTGAAATTCGTTGTTTCTGCCAACAACTTATCTGGTCTCAACATTTTGAAAAGGTTGTCTGAAGGTTTTACATATGATATGCAAAACAATGCCTGCGTACTTGAAAAAACAAGATGTAGCTTTGTATTTTTCGCCGACTTTCTTTCTCTCGTGAAATATAATAAAAAGAACTAATTACGATAAGAATCCACGTCTTTGATATGTTCCAACGAAACTTGTCTTTGTATTGATGCCAAAAATTTGCAATGGCCCTATTTTCATTGAAAAAGGGTAAAAATCGTCAAACTAATCTACAATGATGAATATTCCATCGATTCTGAAAAAAAGTATTCTAAAAGTTGAAAATTTTTTTATCGTGTAAATTGGGCGAGTGCGTCTAATAATTAAATACATGGAACTGATCTCAGTATAAATAAAATTACACGAAATTTACTAGCAAAGTTTTTTTTTTTTTTGCGAAAACATAAGAAAATATGTAAAACACGTTCAAGTATATGAAAATGTAAACCCTGGAAAATAGACTGCACGAAATATATTATGTATATAAATTGCGAGTTTGGTTTTATTTTCAAGTTTTTTTCAAGTGTGATCCGACTCAATCCCTCGAGATTTTTTTGAAGCTATTGTTTAAATGAATTGATGCAAATGGATGGCATGCAGTTATTTCATAATTTTTCGTATTTGAGCACATTTCATTACAAAAGTGCGTTTTAAATAAAGAGAGATCCTATAATCAGCTGTCGTTGTAGCGGATTGTAAATGATATCTGGTGTAATGAAGTGATTAAGTAGTACGGAATTGTACATTCAAAAACGCGGATACAAATACATCACCTTTTTTAGATAATTTTTCATCAGTTTCAGTATTTATAGCTTCAAGCACTGTCACAGATTAACAGATCATGTATCGAACTAGAAGTTCATAATCGATTCTTTCATTTTGGTTCCCGCTGTGAGGTGTAAAATCACTTTAACGTTTCGCCATAGAACTTGCCATCCAAATGCCATCCAATTCGATGGCAAATCGATGGCAGGCCGCAATGAGGTAAAGTTGTAACTTGAGACGAATTTTTTACTACAAAATCCTACAAAAAGTTTTCAAATGTGTAATTTTCAATATTAAAATCCCACACTGTAAAACTCAATTCAATTTTTCTATGTAATTTTTTTTTTATTTCGACAAAAAAAACTATTAAAAATTATGATTATAAACTCGAAATTAAAAAAATAGCGAAAAATTATAAATTGCATACTGAACAGACGAAAAAAAATTAAATATTCAAATTATTCTTGAAATTCGTGCTTTTTTTATTTGAAGATTTAGTCAAAATACATGATGATGATTACAATTTCAGTTTTTAATGGATATTTAGTTCAATTTGAAAAATGAACTATTATAAAACTAAATTTTGTGGTTTTCATAAATTGTTACAATGAGTTAATAGTATCTTACGACAAATTTTTTACTACAAAATCGTATAAGAAATTTGAAAATTTTTGATTTTCAATTTGAAAATCCCAAAATGCAAAACATAATAATTCAATTTTTTTTAAGTGACTTCATCATTTTTATCGTTTGAGTTAAAAGAAATTCAATTAAATAATACACCAAGATTTTATTTATTTAAAAGTTTTTGAAAATTATAATTATAAGCAAAAGTTAAAGAAAAATTAGGCAAAATTCAAAATTCCATACTGAACAGATGACGAAAAATTCAACATTCAAATTATTCTTGCAAGTCGTAGATTTTTTATTTAAGCATTTAAACTACATTAGATATGAATTCGAAGGTACAGAAAAATTTCTTTATCAATGTTCACAATTTGTATTTTTTCTGGATAATCATACGTAGTTGAATTAAACAAATGAGCCATTATATGAAACTACAATTCCTGTTTTTCATGAAAAAAATACATTATCCACGTTGTTCATTAATTTCCGAGTCTCTAAATTCTCTTTGAACTCTTATAATGGTCTGATGTACCTGGAGATTGCATCACGACATTTGAATAGCTCTTCGCGAAGTCGTTTCTTCGCCTTTTCTTGAGCTTTGTTGGTCGGAAGCATGAAATTTGCGTTATCTATGGCACTTCTAATGCTCTCGCCAGCCTCTACGTATTTGCCTCCACCGATCAGTTCTCGAGCGTATCTCAGCTTATAAAAGCAGCTCATGAATTCAAGAAAATATTCCACGTCACCTGTCACTCTTTCAGTTGCGCACAACGTCTCTTTCGCACAGTGGAAGAAACTTCTCGCCTCGTCCATGTCATCTCTAATGAATGCCTCGTAAAATTTCCCCATGTGCCCTGACCACTCCCGAATATTCCTCAAGTATTGTTTTTTTCGTTCCTGTTGGGGTGAAAACGAACATTTTCGTCACTATCCAAAGTATATGAAAATTAACCCTCAAAATTTAAAACAATAAACTCTAAAAAAAACTACCCGCAATGGTCAGAAATTTTTTTCATACATCACACCGACGGCTGTATAAATTCAAATTATTTTTTGCAGTAAAAAAATATCGCCGAAAGGCAGATGATTACTCGTGAAATTCTAAAACGATTTTTCCTCAGCTATTTTTCACGAAATTCAAAATCAAAAAAGATGTAACTGTTTTAAAGTTCAAGGCGTCTCTCTCGTTCTTTCTCTTCGTCTTTCTCGCACTCACTCACAACTCAGCAGCCTTAAAATTCAACGATTCTGATTGGTTCAAACTGTAAACTCGAGTATGTTTTTTGATTTTGCATTTTGCGAAAATAGTAAAGGACTTTTCGACTCGGAAAAATATAGAGAAAATTTCGATAAATCGCCAGAGCGCGATTTTTGGTTAGATTTAAAACTCGAATATCTTTGGATTTAGAGTTTTGTGAAAAATCGTCTTGGAATTTCACGGGGAATGGCGGACTTTGAACAACACTGTAAAAACAAAAATTTTTTGTTTAAAATTTTGAGGATGCTGACTGCTGGTTAAACTATTTTGTTGACCACTCACTTCAAAAATCCGCTCCATATTGCACTGATCGTATACAGCAATTTACAGCAGGGAAATTGGAACCGATGGAAACGACTGACTTGAACAGACTGCACAAGTGACCTGAAATGAAAAGATCGTCGACTTCGAATAAAAATAACAAAAAAAAAAAAAAAAATTAAACAGGTATAATAAGTTTGCGTGGGCAAAACTATACTATTTTTACCAGAATTCTTATCACATCATTAGTCAACATCATTAAAGCTGATCCGATAAATTCCCCGTTTCCACTTCGAACATGATTGATGGAAAGTGAAAACAAACAACTCAAAAGAAATTATATCTCCAACTCGACAAAGCTTTATTTTATCGATGGAAAACCAACTCAACCAGAATTCTACGAATGTTGAGGGTCAAAAGAGAAGAAAGAAAAGAATTCATGTTTCGCCGGTGAGTGCAAGTGAGATGCACAGAACGAGAAGCGGGCAAGAGCGAGCGAGACGCAAAGCGCTCTCCTTGAAAAAAAACTCCATGGGTCTTTATAGATATAACTCTGATGCGCACAAAACTGTTTTTTTTTTAATGAAGAAAGGAGTGGGAGAAAAAAAATTAAAAAATCTTACTCTCACTATCAGTTGGAAAGTTCCAGAAAATTCAGTTGTGCAGTCACAGCAGTTCATTCAAGTTCAAAGTTCGAACAGTTACATTTCCATAGCTAAATTAAACCATTTCACAAACAATGGCAGGAAGTGATTTGGTAAGTTAACATTGAAAATTAATATCGAATAGAAATTTGTAAAAACAAGGTCCGTTTTTCTTCAGCATTTGTTACAAGAAGAAAACCGAGAGAACACAATTGAAAAATATAAAGAAATAAAAGATATATCGAATTTATGGAATCCAATGTCTGACGACTCACTTTCGCATCAACTTTTCCTTTGCGAAAATTTATTGGATGAGAGTATTTCGTTATTCAAGGATGGGAGAAAGCAGGACTCTTTCTCTCATATAAGTATCAGGTTGTAGGAAAAATTCGCAGAAAAAAAATTCGAAGTTTCTTTTCTTTTCTAGAATATTCTCGAAGCTTGAAAATATGCGATCATGTTCTAGAACATTCTCGGTCCTTTTACACTGGACCTATAAATATGCGTTCACACGTTTTTTCTCGCAGTTTGGAGAACTTTTCAAAACGTGATTTTCGAGTCGTTTTATATTACGAGTGGCTGCGTGGCTCCAATGCAAGCACAGCCACAAGTAATATCAAAAGTGCA
>JAPYZL010147469.1:0-32454 GCA_030522825.1 Platygaster orseoliae
AATCAATACGATCCGATCCTCAGCACCCAAGTAATCGCAGTTTTAAAATGACTCGACCAATTAAACTCGCGCCGAGACTTGCGCCTTGGCAACGCGAATTCCCTCTCCTACGTACTAGCCCAGCAAAGGTCACGTGCCTGGGCCCTTATGGATCCGGACGCTCAATTATGCAACAAAAAACTTTTTTCAATTTTTTCTATAAATTTTCATTGTTACAAGAAAAAAACAATATGGTTGTCACAACCTTGTGAATAGTAACATTTAGCCCAACTATTTTCATGGTGAAGACAACCTCATTTATGGTTAGTGTAACAGCATAAAAAGTTACTGCAATTTTGCTGAAGCTTGTAGTAACTTTTAATGTGGTTGCACCACCCACAAATGAGATTGCCTACACCATGAAAACAGTTGGGACAAATGTTAATATTTATGAAGTTGTTACAACCATATTGTTTTTTCCGTGCAGTACTCTTGTGCTTACAATTTATTGATAACTTTCAAGTAATTTATGTTGATATAATTTTTAGATATGCGTTTGAGACATTATTTTACAATAAATGAAAATCGATGTCATTGGAGAAAAAATTCTGTCAAAAGCATCCCACCCATTCTCCCTGTGGATGCTCCAGAAGCACGATTTTTGTCGGTTTCTGGGTGATGTTTCGTAGGGAAAGCGTGACCTAGCTCAACAAAAAGTGTGTGGAGCAGTGGCTAGTGGCTCGACCTCGCCGGGACATCGGCCTGGCGCACTGTGACCTCCCGCAATCTAGGGCGCTGCAACCGTGCACTGACGTCATCATCCTCGGCTCGTTCGCTCAGTTAAGTCAATCCGCTGTGCATTCGACTGCGATCGAACGCGGAATTTTCCCAATTTTCAGGCATCACAAAGGTCTAATAGGTCTAATAGTCATTTTACAAAAATTTTTTACCCATATTTTGACTAGTGTGACTATAAACGTGATTTTTTTCAAATTCGACAGAGTATGAAATTTTTTCCGAAATTCGGAAGAAATTGATTTTTTTTATGGAAACATAGGAAAATTATATGAGGAAATAATAAAATAAGTAAATATTATTAGAAATGTACATACGGAAATTTTAAGGACGTAACAAATAGTTTTATGTAAGTTCTCAAACATACAAGATAAATTAAAATTCATTGTCTTCAAACAGTTACAGAATTGAAACGAAATAAAACTATTTACAGTTTGGTCAAATTTCCAAATAATTTTTAAAATTTCCTCACTGAGAATATTCTCATAGAAGTAAATTTTAAATAAAACACATAAAACAAGACCTTACATATAGTTTTTTCGACAAAAAAGTGAAATTATTAGAATAAAAAAAATTTCTACCTAATGAAAAATACATGAATAGTCCACTAACATATTCGTTTTAATTTTTGAAGTGGGCAGAAATGTCGAAGAATTTTTCAAAATTGAAACTCATTATCTACAAACAGTTACAGAATTGAAACAAAATTAAACTGTTAAGGATTTGATGAAATTTCTGAATCATTTTCAAAATTTCCGCACTGAGAATATTCCCATGAAATTCAATTTCGAGTAAATCAAAGAAAACAAAACCTCCAATATAGTTTTTTCGACAAAAAAATGGAATCAATAGAATTTAAAAAAATTTATTTAATGATAAATGAATGAATAGTCTACTAACATGTTTGTTTTAATTTTTAAAATGAGCAGAAATTTCGAAGAATTTTTCAAAATGAAAATTAATCATCTACAAACAGTTACAGGATTGAAACAAAATGAAACTATTTACGATATGATCAAATTTCTACATCATTTTAAAAATTTCCGCACTGAGAATATTCTCATTATATTCAATTTCAAATAAAGCAAATAAAACAAAACCGTCAATATAGTTTTTTCGACAAAAAAATTAAATTATTAGAATTTAAAAAATTGTACCTAATGAAAAATAATTGAATAATCCACTAACATATTCGTTTTAATTTTTGAAGTGAGCAGAAATTTCTAAGTGTTTTTCAAAAATGGAATTAATTATCTACAAACAGTTACAGAATTAAAACAAATAAAACTATTTAGGATTTGATAGAATTTCCAAATAATTTTTCAAATTTCCGACACTGAGAATATTTTCATAGAATTTAATTTTAAATAAAGCAAATAAAACAATACCTTCAAGATAGTTTTTTCAACGGAATATACAATTAAAAGAATTAAAAAAATTATACCTTACTGAAAAATAAATGAATAATACATTTACACATTCGTTTCAATTTTTGAAGTTAGTAGAAATTTTGTAGAATTTTTCAGAATTAAAATTCATTATCTACAAACAGTTACAGAATTGAAACAAAATAAAACTATTTTCGATTTAATCAAATTTCTAAATCATTTTCAAAATTTTCGCACTGAGAATATTCTCATTATATTCAATTTCAAATAAAGCAAATAGAACAAAACCTTCAATATAGTTTTTTGGACAAAAAATTCAATTAAAAGAATTGAAAAAAGTTTCACGAAATGAAAAATACATGAATAGTCCACTAACATATTCGTTTTAATTTTTGTAGTGAGCAGAAATTTCGAAGAATGTTTCAAAATTAAAATTCATTATCTACAAACAGTTACAGAATTGAAACAAAATTAAACTGTTTAGGATTTGATAAAATTTCCAAATCATTTTTAAAATTTCCGACACTGAAAATATTTTCATAGAATTTAATTTTAAATAAAGAAAATCAAATAAAACCTTCAAGTTATTTTTTTTGACAAAATATAAGATTAAAAGAAATAAAAATATTTTTCCTAATAAGAAATAAATTAATAATTTACTAGAATATTCATTTTTTTTCTTGAAGTGAACAGGAATTTCGGAGAATTTTTCAAATTTGAAATTATTTATTTTCAAACAGTTACCGAATTGAAACAAAATGGAACTATTTATGATTTGATCCAATTTCCGACATTGAGAAAAATATTCTCTTAAAATTTAATTAAAAAATTTTTCAAGTATAAATATTTTTCGCAAACAAAAAATGTTTCTCGTGCAATTTTACTTAGTCGAAAATAACAATACTTCTGGCTTCAGGAAAAATTTTTTCTCAACAAAGTTTTGATTATGAATGTCTGGCTAGGAAAACGTAGTAAATAGAAACATGAATAATCATTCCGAACCAGTTAATTACGAGAAAAACTAAAAATCAACGATGGTAATTGACATCTGAAAATTTTTTTTTATAAATGTATACCTACAGAAATCCATGAAAATACCAAAAAATATTTCGAATCATGCAAACTTTAAAAAAAATACCAAACGTATCAGATTTGTTTGAAGAACTGTTTTCTGAAAAATCTGAAAAAATTCATACGATTTATAAGACTTGGAATTCTACACAATCAGATTCTAAAAAACGTATTCAAAAATATATAGCAATACTAGAAATCTAGAAAAACACTCAAAAATCTAATAAATACTGAAAAGTACGAGTATGTAAAAAAATTTTTTTAAAAATAGAAAATTCATATAGACCCGATTTTCCTAGAGAGCTATAAAATTATAAAAATTAATCGAAATTCCCAGATCAAAAACGGTCTAAAATCTCAAAAAAAAACCTTTTTCCCGTAACCAGATCGTTAAAGATTTAAAATCTTAAAATCTTGCAGGACACATATTTTTTCGGAAAACCTCCCCGAAAGTTTTTTTTGCCAACACTCCTGCAATAAGGAGACGTAATATCTATTTCTAAGTCAAGATAGAACCTGCACCTGACTTCTGTGTTTTATCGATCAATAATATTGAAAAATTTTTGCTAGTAATAATAAGCCTTGATGCAAAAAAAGGTACTTGCTATAAATACCCACATATTTTTTTTAACATACCTATTTTCTGTGGCATTTTCTCATTCTGCTCAATGGAACTTACACAAAAAAAGTTTGTTCATTTCTAAAAATCATACATAGATATTTATACATTTTCAATTTTCTTAAAGTTTTTTTTTTGGAACAGTGTTTAGTAAAAACAAATCATCTGAAATTATTCGAAGAAAAATAACAATTTGTTAATTAGCGAGTCGTGACATTTTTTTACTCAGTTTTTTTCATTTCTTATTTTGTTTTTCTTTTTCCCTTTTTGTACTTTTTCTACCCGTTCTTAGACAATTAGTTAGTTGGAGATAAAAACCAATATTTTTTTTTTTCGCTCATGAAAAACTCGGTTGCCGCAGAAAACGATCGCTCGAGCTGGGTTTGCATCAGCTCGGTTCATCGACCATGCGACCTTCCGAATTTAGGACGCGAGGTGTCGGCTTCGTTTTAGAAGGGCTTGAATTATAAGCGCGCTTTTGCCCCAAATAATGCAATAGCATTTTTTCTCCAATGCTAATGATTTGAAAAACACAATACGAAATATGAGAAACTTCTGAAAAGGATTCTTTTTTGTAATATTAGTATTTTTGTAATCTCTTTTGAATTCAATAAATTGTTTTGTCACACTACTAATAATATATAAATAATAGAAAAATTTTCTTAAAGCATTTCTCGTTTCATTTTTAGAATTTTTACTCCAATGCCATTGATTGAGAAAACACTTTTAACAAAATCAATTTAAAAATTCTTAAAAAGGATTTTTTTGAAAAATTCCTCATGTACCTAGGGTTTAGGAAGTATTTGCGAATTCCAGAAACATACAAATTTTATTTTTACAGATAATTTATATTCGAGATAAATTAGGAACTATTGAAAATAAAAAATAGAAATAAGTAGCTCTGCAAAACTTTATTCATAAACAATGAAATGTTTATAAACTTTTTGACAGAAACGAAAATGTTATAATTTTTCAGACTTCCTAATTTCTAATATTAGATGTACTCCAAAAATTAAAGATTCACAAAACATTCTTCAAGTTTGACATTTTTGAAAATCAGAAACTTTTGGAAAATCGCAGTTCCAATAAATCTCAATCGATTTTTGCTAATTTGACAACTTAATTCCATCAGAATCCACAAACTTTTTTGCGTACATTACGGATTTCACTTCAATTCCATCATACTCGACCCATTCAGATTTAGAGAGTTGCAGAAACTTTTTCGAAACGATCTACAACCGCTTTTCTCGTATTATCTTCTAGAATTGTATGTAGCAACGTGTTTGTTGAGCAATGTGAAAGGTTATTATCGCTAATGATCCAGCGCAATAATTTTCGTGATTGAAATAATAGTGATCTTCGCAACGTAAAAATCGGAATAATAGATCACGATTTCACTTTCTCAAGTCGAATCCGAATTTTTCCTTTGATAGATTTCTTGTTAACACTAACTATTTTGAATTAAATGTTTGATTTTCTGAATGAATTCAGATATTAAAATGGCGGATATTATTTAAATATATAAATTGTTAGGATTTTCCCAAAATTATTTTCCTACATTTTTTTGTATCATTACTGAAAATTTTTCATTTTTATGTTAGATGGAAATGGAAAAGCAATTTTATTTTTTTTTTTGTTTAGAACTGAAATGTTTGAAACTTAAGGCATTTTTTTTCGACTTTTACCAGTTTTTTCGGGAAACGAACCATTTTGCATCGGTTCAGAAAAATTTTTGTTTGCTCTGCCAAAAGTGTCTTGAGCATCCACCTAATCCTCGAACATTAATATAGAGCTTATGAAAGTATATTCTGTCGTCGCCCGCGTCTCGTAATTTGATGACGAAGACGTCGGGCGCGGTTGCGAAAGCGCGACGCTAATTCGAAAAGACGGATTCCGCTCTGACCCTTTTTTCGCGTCATCAGTGCAACATGACAAGTTCTGTCTTCGATCGCGGGAAACGAGGCTGCCGAATCCGGCTCGAAGGACCACGATTTCACAAGATTTTGAAATTTTTTCTTTTTTTATCTTAAAAAAGTTTTTTCTTGAATTTTCCTTCCTTTTTTTAATATCAAATAAAGCCTTTAAAACATCTGATCTTATTATATTCTTTTTCACATCTTGAAATTAAAAAAAAACTATTTTCTAATCCTTTATTATATTTCAATATAGGTTATCTATTGTCATTTTCATTAAAAAAAAATATTTTCAAGATACCGAAAACATGGTAACTAAGTCTGTTCATTTTGTTATTTCGCTGTTTTTTCATTAAAAAGGTGTACCTCGATGTAACAAGATTCAGTAGTTCTTGTTTTGATTTTTTCGTTTTCTTTCAAATGGGATTTGCCACGTTCTCGATGCTTTTGGACTTGTACGTGCCCTGCCCACGTACCTGTTACAGCACCTCGTGGGCAAAATGCTGTAATCAACAATAATAAGCAATCGCGCAGCACCAGCGATGGTAACAGTTACAAATTGCCGCCTAACATCTGTGTCGACATTATATAGACAACTTGTGAATACATTATTCCACGTTAACGAGGGAAAGTCGTCGGATTCATGATCTCTATTTTCGATAATGCTGCGAATAAAAAGCATTCTCCCTCATTATAATTATTTCCTAGTTTCTCGAAAATGAGGTGTGGAGTAATTGGCAATTTTTTTAAACTTCTCCAAGGAGTGGAAAATCTTCCATCAATCATTTTCAAATGAATAGAAAATCATACTGAGAAAATATGCCTTAGCGTACTCATCGTTAAGGCACATTTTCTGCCCGTCACATATGTATATTTCAAAAAGTATAGTGTTATCGATAAAAAATTAATTTTCTAAATAATTTATACATATAGAGTGCCTGAAAAAGATTATGGAATGGCTTTTCCTGCGGAAACGCGAGGCGCCAGGTTTTTGGATCGAGCTTGATGCAGGTCAGGATCTGGCGGTTGGGGCTCTCCTACGCAGATGCACTCACACCAAGAGCCTGTGTGAACGCGAAAGGCCGTCGGTGCGTTGCCCCGAAGACAATAATGCTGATAATGCTTGGTCAGCATCGCGCGCGTTCGTGTACGTGCGCACGTCACACTCGCTGTGTACGCCCCAAATGACAGATTTAGTGCGCGCCGATGCAACGTCCATGCTCAATGCTCATACTCACAAATTAACCTTTTTTTGTCGATTTATCAGAAAATTTTTTTTTTCATTTAAAATTAAAAATCAAAGATATACTAGAAGAGAGTCAAATAATTGTAGTGAAAGAAAATATTCGAAACATGAATAAGAATAATATATCAAGGATATCACTTTAACCTATTTTTTATTGTTGATGATAATATTAATGAATCAATAAGAGTAATCATTCCTTTTCAAAAAATGTTGTTTATTAACAAAAAAACAAAAAAACAAAAAAATTTGAAATGTACCTACTAATTCAATGTGTGAGTGTAATTATTACCTGTATAATAATTTTATCAATAAAATTGATATCGTTCGAAAATAAAAATTATCTCAAGTAATGAATCTACCAGAAGAGAGTCAAATAATTGTAGTAAAAGAAGTAATTTTAAAAAATATGCAAAAGAATAATATTTAAAGATTACACAACTCTAATATTTATTCTTTATGATGATATAATATCAAAATATAGGAATAATAATTCTTTTTTAAAAAATGTTGTTTAGTAACAAAAAATACACTCACCATGTACAAATGCCATGTGTAAGTGTAATAATTATGATAAATGAAAAGAAATATGAAAAATGTGGGGAACAAAAACATATTTTCAGTAGTCACATTATCTCGAAAAATGATTAAAAAGAAAAATATTCCTATATCTTACATTGTAATCATTAATTATGTAATGATTTTACCGAAAAAATTCATTTTGTTCAAAAATAAAAAATTATCTAAAATATTAAATCTACCAGAAAAGAATCAAATAATCGTAGTAAAAGAAGAAATTTAAAAAAATATGAAAAAGAATAATATCTAAAGATTACTTAAGCATTATATTTATTCTTGATGATGATATAATATGAAAAATTGAAAATAATTATTCTTTCTCAAAAAATGTTGTTTTATAACAAAAAAATAAACTCAAAATGCATAAATGCCATGTGCACGTGGAATAATTATAATAAATTAAAAGAAATATGAAAAAAATGGGAAAAAACCATATTTTCAATAGTCACATTACATGAAAAAATGATTGAAAAAGAAAAGTGTTTATAAGCCTTAAATTGTAATTAAGATTTATATAATAATTTTACCAATAAAATTAATTTTGTTCAAAAATAAAATATGGTCTCAAGTAATGCATCTCCCACAAGAGAGTCAATAATAATCGTAATAAAAGAAGAAATTTAAAAAATATAAAGAAATAAAAATATAAAGAATACTCAACTCTAATATTTATTCCTAATGATGATATAATATGAATAAATAACAATAATAATTCTTTTTCAAAAAATGCTGTTTAATAACAAAAATGGACTCAAAATGTACAAATACCATGTGTAAAAGTGGAATAATTATGATAAATGAAAAAGAATATGAAAAATATGAAAAACCACCTTTTTCTTAAGTTGTAGTCAATTTATATAAAAAAATTAATAAAAAACAGAAATGTTTACACCTTTCATGATAGTTATTAATTATATATTTATTTTACCAATAACATCCATTTTGTTTAAAATTGAAAAATAGTCTCAAGTAATGAATATACCGGAAGTTAGTAAAATAATCTTACTGAAAGAAAAAGTATGAAGAATATGATCAAGTACACAAATTTTTTTTTAATTAAGTTTACAAATGAAATATGGGCTCAAAAATACATTGTTAAAAATGTCTGGAAAATATGGTAACTTTTTCCAGAAATAATCTTTGTTGTAATTAATTAAATAAAACTTTTGTTTACTGAAATTTCAACTTTGGAAATTAATGATGATTTATTACCATTTAACGTTTTGAAATATCAGTGCTTTGAATTTCTATGTATAATATACTACAATTTCATTCATAGTCTAACTTTTACTGTTTTCATCTAAATATTTATTCGAACAAAAGTTTTTTTACATGAAAAAAAATCATAAGTTAATTTGAAAATCCCTCAAGAAACGGTCAACTAGATAGGATTAATTATTTCTATCTTTAAAACAATGAATTCTGTTGCAAGTTATACCAAGGAATTCATACATTGCTGAAAATATCCCATAACTTATACTTGAATACTATTATTCATTTTTTATTTTTATATTATTACATTTTTATTTTATTAATACTATAAATATTTTAACCAGATTATTAAATTCACTTTTTTATTCAAAAATAATTTTTTTTCAAATTAACTTCATGAAACTTTTGTCGACTTAAATTTCAAATTCAGAAATTTACGATGATTTATTACAATTAAAAGTTTGAAAAAATCAGAATTTCAAACTTTTATGTACAATGTACTACAATTTCATTCAAATTTTGATGTTTACTGTCTTAAGAAATCATAAGACAATTTGAAAATTCCTCAAGAAACAGTCAACTTGGCAGGTCTAATTCTTTCCATCTTTAAAACAATGAATTCTGTTGCAAGTTATACCAATGCATTCATACATTGCTGAAAATATCTCATAATTTATACCTAAATACTATTATTCACTTTTTATTATTTACCTCAAAATTTTTAATGCTGAAACATTATTTACATACTGATTATTATTAATTATTAGCAGGCAAGTTTATAATTCATTTTTCATTTTTTATTTTTTCATTATTACATTTTCATTTCATTTTCACTATAAATATTCTTACTAAATTATTAAATTTAGCACTATTTTTTCCAGAAATAATTTTTTTTTAAATTAATTTCATGGAACTTTTGTCTACTTAAATTTCAACTTTAGAAATTAACGATGACTTATTACCATTCAAAGTTTAAAAATATCAATATTACAAATTTTAAAGTGTAATGTTCACTGTTTAAAAAATCATAAGACAATTTGAAAATCCCTCAAGAACGGTCTACTTGATAAGACTAATGGTTTTCATCTTTATAACAACGAATTCTATTCCAAGTTGTACATTTTCGTAAATGTCTAATAATGGAAAGAATTGGGAGTTTTCGCGCTTGCACGAAGGGCTGACGTCGCTTTATCGGGAACGTAACCTCAGTAAAATATTGAAGCGATATTAGGAGGGTCGAGAGAGATCGCTCGGGGAAGCTCGTGCGGCTCCGGGTGCGATCGGCGTCCTCGGCCTGCGGGTTAATGCCCGCGCAGTAGGACGGCCGGCCGCTGCCTCCAAGTCGCGTAATGCATGTACACAGACGCCGCGTGTTTTGTCACAAAATGCAGCCGCGGCTGGCGGGTATCGCGATCGCGAGAACGATTGCGAGTTATCACCGAGAGCACCATTACGAGGCTATCATATTTTCTTCATCTACCAGAATTTTCATAAGGATCGAAACTTGATTCTAATTTTGTCCATCGCCAGAAAAAAGCGCTCGAGCATCTTGACTCAAACTTGGATGACTCAGACTTAAATTTGACTTGAATGACTTGAGTAAGACTTGAGTACTTGAAAGTAAGATGACTTGAGTCGAAAAACTTGAAACTTGTGTTGAATTTCTCGAGTCAAACTAGAACTTTTAAGATGCAATGTACGTGACTTGAGTCTTGAGTCAAGCTTGGTAAAGTCAGACTTAAGTTTGACTTGGATGACTTGAGTACAACTTGGGTACTTAAGAGTAAAATGATGTGAGTCGAAGAACTTGAAATTTGAGTAGGAATTCTGGAGTCAAACTCGAATTTTCATGATGTAATATAAGTTACTTGAGCCTTGATTCAAACTTGGACGAGTCAGACTTAAATTTGACTTGAATGACTTGAGTAAGACTTGAGTACTTGAGAGTAAGATGACTTGAGTTGAAGAACTTGAAACTTGAGTTGAATTTCTGGAGTTAAACTTGAATTTTCATGATGAAATATAAGTGACTTGAGTCTTGATTCAAACTTGGACGAGTCAGACTTAATTTCGACTTGGATGACTTGAGCAAAACTTGAGTACTTGAAAGTGAAATGACTTGAGTCGAGGAACTTAAAACTTAAGTTAAATTTCTGGAGTCAAACTTGCAATATAAATGACTTGAGCCTGAGTCAAACTTGGTAGAGTCATACTATAAATCGACTTCAACGACTTGAGTAAAACTTGGGTAAATATAAGTGACTTAAGTCTTGAGTCGAACTTGGGAGAGTCAGACTTGAGTTTCGAGCGAGTGCTTTAAATTTGACTGGGATGACTTGAGAAAAAATTGAGTACTTTAAAGTAGGGTGACTTCAGTTGAAGTACTTGAAACTTGAGTTGAATTTCTTGAGTCGAAATCAAATTTTCAAAATGCTATCAGAGTGACTTGAGATCGAATCAAGTGTATTTTCCTTAACATGGGTGAATCAAATTAAACTTGGCTCCACATGGTTGAACTTGAACTTTGAAGTCAGAATTTCAAGTTTTAACCTCGAAAAGTTTAATCTTTGATGTTTAACTTGAGTAACTTAAAGTATAAGTTCAGTATCTTGAGTCAAACTTAAATTTTTAAAATCTGACTCAAGTGACTTGAAGAAGAATCAAGTATGTTATCCTTTACATGAGTGAATCAAGTCAAAATTATCTCCACATGGTTGAATTTGAACTTTTAAGTTGAACATAAGGCTTGCATGTTTAAGCTAGGTAAAATTCAAGAAACTTCAAGTCTATTACTTTTTTCAAGGAACTTGAGTGTATTGAGTCAAGCGTAACTGTTCAATGTTCAACTTACGTGACTTGAGATACAATTCAAGCGTTCCATACTTACTTATAGTATCTGAAAATGAAGTTGGTTATTTTAAAATTTGCTTGAGTATCTGAAGATAAACTTCACTAAGTTACGAAAGTTTTTTTTGAGAAACACGACAGTTTTTTCTGAGAAATATTTTTTTTTTTTTCGTCAACTAATTTTTAGAAATGTTTATATCACTTTTTGAATCAATTCTATTTTCAATCTTTTCTAACTTTTATAATTTGGAGTTTAGAATATGTATCTCTAAAATTTTCGAAAGGAATCTTATTCTTTCATCCGAAAATCGAAATTCCAGTATTTTGGAAACGCGACGAAAATTTAAAACGTTGCACGCCCACAAAAAGCTCGTTTCTGGTGCGAAATCATTTACTGAACTCGATTTAACGCGGGTTTTCCATGGCTCGCGAGGTCTCTTATAATTTGAGACGAGAATACTTCGCGTTATCGCGCGCAAGGCTCGCTTTAATCCCATCGACGAAAATCCTTGTTCCTAATAATGGGTCAACCGTGCCAATTGGCCAGTGCCATAGGACACATCGGCGATTATCCGCCCAATGACTGAACAAACTTTTATTGTCCGAGGGTTAAACATTGTTAAACGATTGCTCAAATATTTTTTCATGCATGAAATGTTGACTGAACAAGTTAAAGTGATCTTTTGTGGAGGTAGAAGTTGATTCGTCGTCGATGTATTTTTAAGGGACGTTTTCGTATTAGTGACTTATGACGTGTAGAGGAAATATGAAAAATCAGATATGAGGACAATGTAATAGATTTCTATTTCAGAGAATTTAAAAAGTAGTTCAATGTACGAGAGAAATTTTTTTGTACAAGAAATTTATCCATGTTAAAATCAAAGTTCTTCAAATTTTATAAATATTGAAAATTTCAGATAAATATAATAGTATAAAATTAACTATAAAAAATATAAAATAATTATAAAATAGTGTAACGATAAATTATGCGATAATGTAATGATATATGTAAAGATAATCATATTAGAAAAAATACTTAAGTGTTATTTGAATAATTAAGTTTTTTTCACATTTCAATCACTTGAATTGTATTGTACAAAAATATACAAAAATTATAAAATAGTCATAAAAAGTAAAGGATTTTAAAATCTAATGAAAAAAGACGAAATATATTCTGCATTTTTCAGAAGAGAAAATTTATGAATTGGAATTGCAGAATCATACAAAACGATTTTTTACATTTTACTTTAACCTTGCGCGAAAATAAGGAAAACCAAATTTATGAAAAATGAAACATTTTTCTTTAGGCAAATTTTTAGAACGATTTCGTACGAGATGAATCAAAAAAAAATTTACCACAGTTTTGAAAAGGTTTCGAAAGATTCGAGATTTCTGAAACATTGGACAAATGTAACAAAATATATATATAAATACTATCAAAATTCTTGAAAAATTTTTTAGTTTTTAAATTACCTGTAAATTAATAAAAAGCATGACATACAAAAGAAATCATTAAAGATTGAAAAATTGATTTAAATAGAAAAATTTTGAGAAATAAACTAAAAAATTTAGAATTATAATTCAACTCAGCATTGAAATAATTAAGTTCGGGAAAAAACGAAAATCGTGTTTATAAAAAATTCAAAGATTTTCATTTTAAAAACTTTTTAAAATGATTCTTTATACAAGACAACTCAATAGAAAATAAATTGTTCAGTGTTTGAAAAAAGTTCCTATGTATTCAAGATTCTGCAAATGTTGAACAAATGTAACAATATGAAAAAGTATACATGTTTTGGAAATTCTGAAATTTTTATTCTTCTGCAAGAATAAAAAATATTTCTTCAAATTAAGAACGTCATAAGGTATGAAGAAAAATAAAAAAAAACTGGAAAATCTATTCGAATGATAACATTCAAAAACCTGGATTTCAAAAAAGAATTTTCGAATAAATAATTCCAAGGTTTAGATATGAAACTTAAAACTATAAAATCCAAGAAAGTTCTAGTGAAAATAGAGCCAAATTCATTAATCAAATTGAAAAAAATTCAACTAATGACTAAAATCACAGTATAAAAAAATCCACAAGAGGTAAATTAGAAAATAAAAACTCAATCCAACTTGCATTCTAATTAAAATTGCAGTTAAATGTGTTGAAGTAGCCTTATACTCAAAAAAATTCTGTATTTCGAAAATTCTCTATTACCATTACCATCCAAAAATCTTGCAGAATAAAATCAATAGAAGTAAAACAAGATAAAAAATCTCAAACATCGTTGGAACAACTCCAAACGATTAGATAATTGACATTCACGTTGATCACTTGTTGAATGTTCTGGCAATAATTTTGTTCATAACAATGTCCATTGTTCCAGGATGATTCGTAACTTGTGTTCATTGACTCGTGTTTTCTTCGTTAATTGAGTTCTTGATATTTGATCCGCGAGAAAGTGAAGGATCGTTAACGCGATTATTTCTGGAAACAAGGATAAAGCGAGATTCTCACGGAAAACTCGAGATTTATGGAGTGCATTCGAAGAGTTTTCCCGAAAAAAATCCTCACGATTTTCTATTGTCATCAAAAGCTATCGCAGTCCGCGAAATATTTAGAATACTTTTGAATCTGATAACCAGGGCAGAATGAATGATTTTTTTCATAATTTAACCATATTTCCCGATAAATGTAAAAAATAGTATTTTTAGGTTTCCTTTAATGTTTGGCGTTTTTTCACAAATAATTCCTATAATTTGTCTATAAAATTATTTATCTTCCCTAATTTTCTTTTATTGAAATCCGAAAACTTTTTGATTTATTCAATTGTAAGCAGAAGGAAATAATATTATGAGTGATTGTAGTTTGTACCCAAACCTTTATTATAAGTCATGGATTATTTTTGATTAAAAATTCAACAATTTTTCAGCAATGCAACAATTTCGATTAAAAAATTCGTGATCTTGGAACTTCGTTTCTTTGCAATTACAAACCGTACAAAAAGTCATTAATTTCGTTTTTCAATTTTCACAAGAAATTTGAGTTGTGTAAATGATATGTATTGAGAGAAAAATTAGTTTATATATTTTTGGGTTGATGGGATTAGCAATAATTGGTTTTTATTGGATATGGTGTGAGGAATCTTTCGTAAAAATATGTCGTCTCGAATGTAAATGCATACTGTTACGATCCGTCACTGTTGAGTTGCGAATGCGGAGCTATTTCTATGCAAACGCAAACGTATTTAAGGCACCTCCGATGGGCGTCACGTTGAACAAACAATTTGGCGGACAAGCACGCCGAGGAGTAGTCCGCGACGTGTCAACGGGCTAATTAAACACAATAGCGATGGGCCACATGGACGTCGTTCAGAACCCGATGTGTCCACGACGAATTTCCCTAACGAGGCTGTCGAAAATAACGCGAGGAAAACGTCTTTTCCACATTTCAGGAATATTTCAATTTTTCCTCGGAAAATTTGTTCCTATGCAAGACTCGTGTTTTTTAGACTAATTTAGAGCCTTTTGACTAGTGAATTGAACTTTAAAGAACTGGCTGTGCTCTCTCAGATCGAATTAGTCAAATTTAACTATTTGATAGTAATTTTCAACTATTTGAATTAGTAGAAATCCAGTTACTAAAAAAAAGTTAAAAATCACTAACTAAATTAAAATAAATGGATAAAATAGTATAAAATAAAATAAATAAATATAACTCATTCTTTAGTTAATGTTGTACGTGCGAAAAAGACAAATATCACGAATTCAGAAGTCAATTTTTACCAATGATTCAGTCATTGTATGACTATTCTAATATTAATAATGACTATCGAATCAGCGATCGGTTCTGGGTAGGTTATACGAAATCAATTACAAACAAATTTTCTCTTGTATTTTTTTTTCGAAGCAGAGTATATGAACTCATCAAATAGTTTATAACGACTATTAGATTAGTAAAAAAGTTTTGACTAAGAAAATAGTAAAATAGCATGACTATGAAATAGTAAAAATGCACGACTATTTGGAACTAAATTCAACTATTATGATATTATCTTCTTATTATTTTTATAGTCGAATCTTTAAATATGACTATTTTGTTAGTAACAACAAGTGTTACTATTCCATGCAGTAAAAATTTGACTAATTTGAGCTGAGAGAGTGAGTCCTAGATTCAAGGACGTTACAGAAAAATTTTTCATTGAGGAAAATTAAAATTTCTGTAGGATCTGTCTATGTATGAACAATTTGATGTATTATAAAATATAAATGATTATTTATTCTTGCCTTATAATATCTTGGAAATAAACTGGAAAAGCTCGAGCTTTTTTTTTGAGAAATATGTCACTTTGCATAGTTTCATTGTGGATTTTTAGGATTTGATACTCTTGGATTCAAAATAACGTCTTTCCCAAATTTCAAAAGTATTTTAATTTTTCCTCGGAAAATTTTTTCCTATGCAAGACTCGTGTTTTTTTATACCAATTTAGAGCTTTTTATTAGTAAGTTGTACTTTAAAGGATTTTCTGTAGGTCCTAGATTTAAGGACGTTGCAGAAAAAATTTTCATTAGGGAAAATTAAATTTCTGAAAGATTTGTATGTGTATGAACAATTTTATGTATTATAAAATATAAATGGTTATTTATTCATGTCCTATAACATCTTGGGAATCCACTGGAAAAGCTCGAGCTTTTTTTTTGAGAAGTATGTCACGTTGTATAGTTTCTTTATGGATTTCTAAAATTTTATACTCTTGCTCTGAAAACTTTAAAGATGTTGAATAATTTTATAAATTTTCGAACAATCATATCTACATGAATATTAGTAGTTTACGATTTTCTGGTTCTTCGAATATTAATCAATATTCATAAAATTTTAGGAATTTTCTACCAATTTTATGGTTTCAAGAATTCCAAGTTTTATGAATATTCAATAGGCTTATACATTTTTGAGAAAATTATTTCTACGTAGATTTTGATTATATTGTTCCTTTCTAGTATGCTGAGTACTTTTAAGTATTCATAAATTATCATGCGATTTTCAATTATTTTTGGAATTTTTAAAATCAAAAATTCTAGGACCCAAAATAATATAAATTATGAACTACTTCGAAGATTTCTCAAACAATAGTATCTAAATAGATTTTCGGTACTTTTAATAAGTTTCTTATTTTTGAAGTATTTGAACTATTATCATGATTATCTGGTTTACTTATGGATTTCTACATACGTTTATAGAATTGTTCAATACTCTAAGTTTCCTAATGTCAAAGTTTTTCAATGAATTTATTGACTTAAAAACATTTACAATTTATATCCATAGATTTTGAGTATATACAAATTTCTGGTATTTTTCGTATTCATAAATATATTTATAAAATCATGTTTTCCTAGTATTTATATAGATTGCTAGTATTTTTTCAGCTTGCTATTTGAATTTCTAGCAGCCAATGCCCTTAAATTAGATGTGTTTTAAATTATAAATCCTTTCATAGGCATTTCATAAGGATTTTTTCTATAGATTTCTTGATTTTATACATTTTCAACACTCTTCATACTTTTCCTATTTTTTCAGTTTTGAAACAGGTCACAAAATTTTTTGACATTTTAAGACAATTTTTCAAATTTCATAGGATATGAAAATTTTCAAAATTTCTGAAAAACTTGAAGTCATTGTATTAATAATTTTCTCGATAATCTATCAAAATATGAAGATTCTAGAACTTTACTTTCTGGAGCGTGGAATTTGACATAGCTCTTTCAAAATCCATAATTATATTAGAAAACCTTTCAAGTTGTATAATAACTGTAAAAATATGATAAATACAAAAAGCATTGTAAAAGAAAAATTTGAACCTCAGTAACTTGGAAATAATCAAAATCGAATTCGATCGTATCAAATCTGGAGTCCAAAATTTATATGATCTCGAAATACCGAAAAATCATACTTTTGCATCCATTATTATCGTAAAATATAAAAATCATAAGATCCGAAGAAAGTATGTATTTTTTCGGTCTACGTCTTTTCCGGAATCACCTGAAAAGCACTCAATCCTCTTATGCTTTTAGAGTACTTTTTTGTCTCACGTCCAGCATTGCTTTTCGCTTTCAAAGCGCACATTGCACGCTGCGTGACTCGGACCTGTTTCATAAACAGGCTTTCACTATCCGTCATGTGGCTACTGATATTCTCAATTCGTGCTAACAAAAACGCCCATACATAATCATACATATGGATATATGACAATGGGACAAATTTAAATTCGTCTCTTTGTCGTCTCGTGAGTTTCGCTACGGTTCAGACACTTCGTGATTCATTACTCTCGAGAGTTAACATTTTTTAGTTGCTCGTATCCAGAACTTTTTCAAAATACATTAATACATAAAAACGAAAGTGACAATAAATTTAAAGACACACGTGTCTTCAAATTCAATGTCACGACGAAAACAACTCTTTCCAGCCCAAGGGACAGAAACGAGTTATTACTAGCCACCGAATAAAAAAGTTGGATCCAGAAATCCAACTTTGGTTGGGTGAGGTTAGGTTATCGTGATAAGGGGTACTTGGAGAGTATATTGTTCCAATCGCAAACTCGGATTCCACGCTATCGAATCGCTGACCGGTCAAAGAACTCGGCGTCCACGTTTTGTAATAAACTTATCGCCGTATTAGAGCACGCCGACACGCCGCTAAATCATCAAGTTGACCAACTGCCACTGATACACGAGCTGGCGAATTAATTTTCCGTTTCGAGATACGTTTCGATCAAAACATGCGTTACGAATTAATTTGCGTATTAATAGATCAATCATGAGCGGGGATTTCGTGCAGGACGAGCTTGCACGAAAAAAAGCGTTTTGTGTAGCAGCAAGAAGATGTCTATTTCGACGTAAGATGATGCAAAAAATATGATTCCCGGTCAATCAGGAAAATTCTATTTTCTGTCGCTAGAATACAGTCATTATTAAGAACAATGTAACGAATAAGAAGTCGGTTTATTTTCATTTGATCTAATTTTATCAGACATCTTTAACGTAGTGAAATCTATTGAAATAAGAATTCTTGAAATCTATAAAAATACTACAATGAAAAATCTATTGAGTTAGTTTAAACAAAAGGTTAGTCGTTATTTGACCAACAAAATATTTGGTTTACTTTAATAAATTTTTAAGTTAGAACGAACATATTTTATGAGACTAACAAATTTTGTTTCAGTCGAAAAAATGTACGTTTCCGTTAACTTGAATATGTTTGTGCGAACTAAAAATATTTTTTTAGAAACTTTTTTCATCATCTCAGAAACTCACGAGCATTGTATAAAAAGTATTTGGAAAGAAATCAAATTTTTTTTGAAACACTAAATGGTTGTGAGAGAATGTCTCACGTCTGAAATCGTCTCGTTTCAGGGTCTTAGACCTCATTCGTTCCACTTAAGCACTTTAGATCGCGAAAAGCGTCGAGGGAGAAAAAAAAGTTTCAGGGATTATTTCTCAACCGCGATCGAGTATCGAGCACGAGTTATAAGATATATCTGTTAACTTTCATGACTAATTTTACACCTATCGCGTAGAAAAGGGAACGTATGCAAATTCAATGCTCGGCCATTGATCAACTTCGGCCCTGAATACGTCTCTCGAAATCGCGGGAATTCTTGAAAATTTTCCAAAATGGTGAAACTTGGGACAAGTGCCAAGAATTTTGAAAAGTTTTAAGAGGAGAGAACAGTTTTATGATTTTGAAAAGAAATTTTATGTCTGCAGGCTCAATTTAATATTATTAATTATTTGTGATTTTCTGATTATTCGCCTAAAGGAAAATAAAACACTAAAAGTTGATTGATTGATTGATGAATTTTCGAGAATTTGAGAAAAAAGTCATTTGAAGATAAGGATGCAACCGAATTGTTACACAACTTGAATTTATTCATGATTTTTTTAAAAATACGAGAAAGCGATTGAAATTTAAAGTCTAGAACGTCGAGTTATAAAAATCTATAAAACAATCTACAAATAGACTATTATAATTTTTTTTAATAGGTCGCTTTTCTCGGATAGCGTGATCACAACAAAATTGATAATATCGATAATATTGATAATATTTTCACGTTAATTTTTATAGTGACTCAGTACTTTATCAACAATAATCAGAAATAGATATTTATGCTACAAGGGAGGAATGGAATGATTCTGCGAGCGAGCATTTGGGCACGAGCGGCAGCGAATGCGCAAGCGCGCGAGTTGAATCACATTCCTCCCATGTAACATACAATATTTTTTTCCATGTATGTGTAGGAGTGGCCGCTTACGATAGAATTCTTCTTTGTTCCCGGCTATTAGGGATAAAAGTCTTTTATCCCGGATAGCAGGGAACAAAGAAGAATTCTTCCGCTGATTTTATGGCTATTCGAAAAGAGGGCTGTGTTCACGTGATTCATCGTAAAAAGGCGGCCATTCCAACACATACATGGAAAAAAATTCTTTTTTAATCAGAAAAATTCTTTTTCTTTTGTTCATTGCAAATTCTATTTGACATTTGAAATTTTTTATGTAGAACATCAATTGAACGGCTGAGAGTAAAAAGTGGAAATAACCTATGTTATAGCATAGGATATTTCCACTTTTTACTCTCAGCCACCCAATTTTAATTCCCCGCGCCAAAAAGTAACACATTGTTATGGTTAATATTTTAAGTAGAAAAGTCCTTAATCACTTCAGAGAGATTTTTAAAAACGATCGAGCTATTTAAGTTTCTTACTTAATAAAAAAAATAATTATTTAACAAATCATAAATTATCATGATTTTCCGATCTTTTGAAGCTGAAAAAAAATGAAAAATTCATTTTTTTTTTCCAAGCTTTAGGACTTTTCTTGGGCCTTCATCAGAAAACTACATTTATATTGAAAGAATTTTCTGAATAATGAATTTTAGTAATAATTAGAAAATAATTTTCATGTAAATGTAGTTTTCTTTAATTCGGCCTAATAATAAGGCCAAAAGCTTAAAAAATGAAAAACAAAAAATTATCTTTTTATTTTTTTTTTTAACTCGTAAGGGTTAAGAAATAATTTGAAAATATGAAGAATAAAATGGAGTATTGCCCAATAAATTATAAATTATCGAAATTCTCTTACAAGAAATTTAAACTAAAAAAGCTCTGAGTCGGACAAAAATGGTCCTAAATTTTTGGGCGCCAAGTTTCGCGATTGGCGAAGAAAAAAGTTACATAGCTCAATAATTTTTGAGAATTTGACAACGCAACTTAAGATTTTTCGACTTGAGATTAAAAAAAAATTCATTTCTTTTCGGAGCGGAGAATTTCGTAAACCATGTTTATGAAATCTTGATCAATATTATCAATATTTTCACTAACATTCCTTCATTGTTGGTAACATTTTTTGCATACTTGAGTATTTTACTTGAGTAAAATACTCAAGTTACTTACATACTTACTTACTCAAATTACTTGAGTATTATTACTTGAAATTTTTCCATACTTGTGTAAAGAAGTTTTTCTATATTGTATAGAAATTATCCCATATTGTATGGAAATTGTAAAAGTATGGAAAATATCCTCTGCAAGTATGTCACTTTTTCCATACTTTTTGAAAAAATTCTATACATGAATGGGAAAAATTCTACACATGAATGGGAATTATAAAACAAAGTATAGAAA
Source organism: Platygaster orseoliae (assembly GCA_030522825.1). NCBI lineage: Eukaryota > Metazoa > Arthropoda > Insecta > Hymenoptera > Platygastridae > Platygaster > Platygaster orseoliae. Next base: position 21,309 of record JAPYZL010147469.1, read on the forward strand.
TTTTTCGATTCATGTATAGGATAATAACTTTCAATGCATGTATAGACAAATTAATAACTTTTTTCTGACAGTGTACTATTATTTATTTATAATTGATATAAGTATTATTATGAAGTATTAAATTCTTTATTATTATAATTCCAATTATAAGAAAGCAAAATATACGTATCTCAGTTATATAATAGGTAAAATTAGTTTATATGATTTCATTGATATTATTCAGAAAGTGAAATAGAATTCCAATTTGTTATTAGGAGTTATTATTTAAACAATATTCAGCACTATTTTACAATTGGAATTGCTTCGAAAAAAAATTGAAAATGAATCGAAAATTTTTTGTTCAAAATTTCAAAATTTTCTCACACTGAAAATTCACCTCAAGTTTTTTTATTGAATATTATATACAGCTTTTTATTACTATACTCCAAATTATTAGTTAACGAAATATACGTATTATATCAATTATACGATAATAATCAATTATACGATAATTATACAATAATTGATATGACTTATTTAACCCTATTATTGCTACTGAAAATGTGAAATTGAATTTGAGTTTGTTAACAGGATTTATTTTTCAAAGAACATTTAGCACTATTTAACAATTAGGATTGCTTTGATTTTTTTATGCAGCCCTGTTGAGTTGAAATTTGAAAATTAATCAAAATTTTTTCATTTAAATTTCCTATATTTTTTCATATTGAAAATATACTTGAAGTTCAATATTATTATAGGTGCACTAGTGCCCATAGTAAACTGATTCGCAAGGTTAATAAAACAAGTTAACACAATAATTAAACAGTTATAAAATGGCTTGTTACACTAGATATAAATGAGAAAACCGATTAGGCTCTCATTTGTGTAATTTGTTTCTAAGTTGCTCTTGTGACATGAAATTACGAATTGTTTACATTTTTATGGAAATTTTATAGTTTTCTATGAAAGTTGTTTGAAATTTCTACGTCGATGACTTTATTACCCAATTGGCACGAGAGCTTTTCAAAAATTAGACAATGTTTCAAGGAGCTGTCAGTATGCTTTCGTTTGTAATGTTTCTATCGAAGGATGTAATAAATGTGTTCATAACCTTTCTTATAAAAGATTTCTAAAGAAATATTATCCAAAATATATATTTTTAAATATTTCACTAGCAACATTGTTGTAACCTTTATGTAATGTAACAAAAAAACTTTTTCATGAATGTTACTGTATGAACATTTTTTATTGCTTTCAACTGAAACGTTTCAATCCGAAACAAAACAATTAAATTGAAACATTACTTATACGTTTATAAACGTCTATGTTAAAACATTTTGACAGTGTTTGTTTTGTAAGATATCTGACTCATTTCATACGAAATGTTTCAGTAATGCTTATTTCGGAAAGATTCTGATATCTTACATTTAAAATTTTCTTTGACCTTCTTTCAACATGTATAAAACATTTCAATAATGTTTCTTTTGAAAGTTGTCTGCAACCTTTTATCCGAAATGTTTCAAATGTCATTTTTGAAACGAAAAAAAGATGCAATGTATCTATTAGTAATATTTCTAGTAAGCATTCTGAAAGATGAATGAAACATTTTCAAAAGATATACGAAAGCTTTTGAAAGGTTTTTAATGAATTTCTAAAACCTCAATTCTGAAACTCTGGCGGACATTTCAGTAGAAAGCTTTCAGTACACCTTTTAGAAAGATTTTTGAAAACTTTCTGAAAAGTTATGTACCGATTGGGTAAGGCGTGTCTACACGGAAAAAACAATATGGTTGTTACAACTCATAAATAGCAAAATTTGCCCCAACTATTTTCATGGCGTAGACAACCTCATTTGCGGTTAGTGCAACAACATTCAAAGTTACTGCAATTTTTGTAAAGCTTGTAGTAACTTTCAATGTGGTTGCACCAACCACAAATGAGGTTGTCTGCACCATGAAAATAGTTAAGGCAAAAGTTTCTATTTATGAGGTTGCGACAACCATTTTGTTCTTTCCGTGTGGTATTTTTTGACAAACTAACGACATCAGTGATAAAAAAAATTGACGCAACTACCCGAAAAACCTCGCGAAAACCCCTCATTCGCGAAACTAAGCGCTCTAAGAGTGCCCTAAGAGCGGGGAGCGCAAGCGCGCCAACTCGCTGTTACACCCCGGGAACCTCTTTGCACTCACTCACGCGGCGCAGGCAGCGCCACATGGTCACAACTCGGCAGCACGCTCCTTGCCATCGCAAAGGTACCACGCGGTCCGCGAAAAGCCCGCGCGGGGAAATAAAAAAAAGAGACAGAGAGACAGAGGCGAGAGGCGGAGAAAGAGAGACGGAGATAGAAAGAAGGGACAGAGAGAGGGGCAAGATAGGAGGTTGGGGCGGGGGCGGGAGGAGGGTGGACTAACCGGTGCTTCAGTGAGTGATCCCCTGGTTGAGGAGAAAGTCGGGATAAAGGGGAGAGAAGAAAAGGAGCGAGGAAAGCGAAAGTGCGCGTTTGGGCATGTGGTCGGAGGTCTGAGGGCCCCGGAATGACGGTGCAGGAGTTCAAATCCCGGGGCAGCGGGCCCGAGGAGAAACGAGGGAACGACATTTTGGCCCCCCCTGCGGAGGCCCAGGACAACGACAAGGACCAATTCAGAGGGCAGGACTGCGAGAACCTCTTGGGGAGAGTTTTGGCTGGTGAGGGATATTAGCGTTCATTCACTTTCCAAATTTCATTTTCAATTATTTTTTTATTAAGTCAGGAACGTTTTGGCTGATCTTTACAAAGTTCATTGAAAACTAATTTTTTTTGAGTCAGGAAAATTTCACTTATTTTTAGGACCTTTTTTCCGGTTGGGAGAGCTCTGGTATACGCGAAAAAATTTTTTTTAGTTTCAGAGAGGTTAGAATGGATTAAAAGGGGTGGTTTTTTTGCAATGTTTCAGAAGTACTGGAAACTATGTTTTTTAATTAGATTTCTTGCTCGAGGCTCGAAATAAGGTAAACTTAGTAATCTGAGTATCCAGACTGAAGAATTTCATTTTTGAGACGAGACTTTAATTTTTTGAATAATTGAAGACTTTTTAGAGTCCTTAATCTGAATATAAACAGTTTAAAATATTATTGAAGACTTGATAAACAAGACTCAATATGCTTACAACTCATTATGAGTATCCACCACCTCATAAACACGCATGAAACTGAAAGTTTTTTTTAAAAACAAGATCTTCATTGTTTGATTTTTTATTTAGGCTCAAGGACTGAAAATCAGCACTTAAAACTCAAAATGAGAAAGCTAACCTCAACATCCCTCATTTATAATTACTTAAAATCCCTCAAAATTCACACTAAGTCTCAGAATTTACAACACTCATATTCATAAAAGAAGATATATTTTATCGATGATGTAATATTTATTTGTTTATTCCAATTTAACGTAATTCTCTTCGCCTTTAAGACTTTTAGGTTTCCAAGACTCAGAAAATGTTTATGAGGCTAAAATGCAGTATTTTAGATAATATCCAAAAAGCTGAGAAACTTGGTATTCGAAACACTACTAGAAAACCTTGATTTCAATATCATAGTTTAATTCAAAATATTCTACTCGTAATGTACACCTGGTAAATCTCAAGTACAAGAAACATCAATATGAGAACTCATGGCTTTGTAAAGGCCAAAATATGATTTGAAGCCTCTCAACCCACAAGTGCACTAACCCAAAAATAACTCAAACCCGGAATTCCGACTAAAAAACTACCATTTAGAAAATGACAAATTTTTTTCCAAGCATAGAATCTATTCACTCAGGTCCTTATCATATATTAATTTTCAAAATAACTAAAAAAATCTTCCAACATCCAAGATGAGTCATTTGTACTCATTTTGAGTATTGCAGGACCAAGACAAAAAAAATTTATAAGACTGTTGCAATATTTCACATTGGAACCTCGAATGTACAAAATACACGCGTTCGAAAACAAAATGAAGAACGACAAAGAAGAGATTTTTCCGAAGTGGAGGAAAACGGCGGAGGCGGCGGTTTCACTTTCCAGCGGCGGAATGTGGGTCGCGGCACCCGGGTAGGAGTTGGGTTCGTTGCCCTCGCGCAAACGGCCTCGCGACTTTTTTTCTATTCCTCCTCTTCCCTCTTTTAGCGGGGTTGCACTGTATAGCCTAGACCCTTGGGTGGGAGCCTGAGCCATTTTCTTTTGGGGTGGCGAGGAGGGAGAGGGTGGCGGAAGGCAAAAAGCGTCTATTGGAAAATTTTACGTAGCACTCCCCCGGTTTCCCCTCCACTCGGGCTCCCTGTTCCTCCTTGACCTGGCCTAACCCAACCTATCTTGGGACATTTTTCGTATTCCAGTTGGAACGTGCCGTTTTTATTTGAAAGTCTTTTTTTAGATTATCATAAATTGACATATTTTGGAATTCGATTGTTTTTTCTTTGGAGAGGGAGATTTTGAATATTTCTTCAGTATTTATAGAACTTGGGAGGTTTTCTGGTACTATTGTAGATTTCAAAGTTATGAAATTGTGATACTTTTATAGATTTTCTAGAAAATGTATCAAATTTTGAGTGTTTCATAGATTTTCAAAAAATTTCCTGTTGTATGTTATTCATGGAATTTCGTTGTATTTCCTGGTAGTTTTATGCGTTTATAGAAATTTAAGTTATAGTATTGGAAATCTCAACCATTTTTCTTATTTTAATTTTTTTCTAGAAGATAGTATATTGTATATGGATTTTCAGTACTTTTTTGTGTTTTTTTAACATTCATAAGATTTAACAGAAGTTTGTAGCAATTTTTTTTTTTTGGCTTTCCGTATGTTTGTATATTGCCATATAAATTTCTAGAATTCGATGCTCTAAAATAAAATTTCAATTGCATTTCAGTTAATGCATCTACATATATTTCAATTATTTTATAGATCTCCAGGATTTTCAAGTTTGTTAGTATTCATTTGATTTTTTATCGTTGTCTAGTATTTTTGTACGTTGCTATATACGCTTTTTGAAATTTGTTGCTTCAAAATTCTAAGTTAGTAGGTATTTGTTCAAATTTTTCAGGAAAAAGTTTGTTTTTACAGTTTGTATAATTCGAAAAAAAATTTTTTATTTTTATGAACTTTTGTCTAGATATCTAAAACTCGAAGCTTTAGGATTGGAAGTCGTTTTTAGATATTCAGCATTTCCGCAGATGATAATTTTTTTTTACTATTTACTATAGGTCGGAAAAAAGTTTAAAATTTTTGTTTTCTACGTGATTTAGTGTGAGGCATTATTTTTGAAAATTTTTATAAAATACTTTGAGATATCTTAATGAGTATCAGCTATCTTGTTGAATACTAAAGAAACTGGGCTTCTCTACAAAGAAAACCAGAGACAATCAAATATTTTCCTGAATTCTTTTATAATACATATTTTAAAAATTAAGCACACAAAAAACTGACCTTTCCTTCTAAGCAAATTAAATGAAAGTGAAAATCGTACCGCCAGAAAACTTTTTAATTTTTCGAAACGTGTTTTTTTTTTATTTATTAGACCTTCAACTACAAAATGAATGTGTTTTAGAAAAAATTTTCATTAGTGTGTCCGTTGCATTATTGCGAAGAGATGCCTTCTAAAAAAAGTCTGGATTAACGGTTCACACTATTTTGAAAATTGTACTAGAGCGAAGAAGAAACTGTAACCTTTTTCACAAAAAAAAATTTTTTGTAAATTTTTAAAACTCAAGAAATAAGCAACAAATAAAATTACTTTTTTTCAAGTTCCGCTATTTTGAAAATTAATATGATAAAAATATGTTAGGTAGTTGAACGATAATCAAACTACTGTAAATGAAAACAAAATTACATCTTATCTTCTACTCCAGTAAGATTTACAAAATCGTGAGACCATCCACCTAGACTTTTTTGAAAACCTCATAAGTCATAAGAGCAAACTACTTTAAAAAAAATCAAAAGCTTCCTTATCTTAAAATTCTCAAAAATTGCCGTCACATAAGAGTACCCCCGTTAAACCAACACCTCATCCTCCCATAAGGCTCATTTTCCTATTTCACGACTCGCGAAATCGAGCCTTACCGCCAGTGCCGACTCTTTCACTCTCCCCGCCGTGGGCTCCTACGCGCGAAAGAGAACCCCCTCGTTCCTCCCTTGCCCTCCTGCCTCGCCTCGCTCCTCCAACAGCAACCGAATGCTCGCGTTCAGGAAAGTGGGTCGGCGGGGCCTTGGCGCGAGGCTAGTTCGTTCACCCCATTTGCCCGGTAACTGGGGCAAAGCGAGCGCTCTCAGGTCCCCCACCCCGTCGTTTGCTGAACTCTCGGCCGACCGGGGTTCATCGAACCCCAACTGGGTCTCTCACTTCTGCGCGCGGCAACCCCCCTCCCTGCGACTCTGCTTGACTCTGCCCGACGGGGTTCCGCGGATCATCCCCACCGCGTCGTGTCGGAGGGACACTACTTCGCGAAGGTCAGCCGGTGGGGTCCGGGGAGCGGAGCCCCCCCGAAATCCTTTCTTTTCGCGTCCTCCGTGCGGTTTCGTTTGCGCTCTCTCTTTTTTTCCTGTTGCTTCGTCTTTGGGTTCTCCGTATTCCAGTTTCTCCGTTTGTTTTGAGCTTTCTTTTCACTTTCCTTCTTTTCCATTTCGTTGGTATTATTTTGGTTTTTTTTTTATCATGAATGATGTTGCATGTACCTGAAGTTTCAAATGTTTGATGTTTTTATTTTTATCGTTAAATTGTTTTAAGGTTGAGGGTATGTTTTCTTGAGTTTGTTATGGAGGGGTTGCGATTTTCCTGTTGAAAAAAAGGATTTCCACTTCCCCTAGAATTGGGGTAGATCGCGAAGCGAGATGTAGAAGCGAAATTGCGCAACGGAAAGCGATAACGAAGCTGGGAAAAAAAATTAAGCGCTTCTGATAAGAGTCCGGCTTGAGCGATAAGAACCCTGACATGGTTCGGGGTCATTAGCATTCGGGAGAAGTATGAGAAAATAAAGGGAGCGTTCGGAGTTTTGGTGTTCAGGAAATCTGGACCAATTTTTTTATTTGGCATGACTGTGTAATCGTGGTGATAGGTGGTTGTACGATAATCATTATGTCATTGGGTGTATGATTTTTGCGTGTAAGTTTTTGATGGTTACTTCTTGTTATGTATTGAAATTTATGATTATCATTTTATTGAGTTTGATAGTTGCGATTTTTCATTCATCATGTCTTGTCAATTATTTATTGCATAGATTTGTTTTTTGATTGCTGATTTATTGAATAGTTGTCATTAATATTCAAAACTTCATTCATGATACATATCATGGATGAAGGGAAAACATCAGGAAATTAATACACCAGAAACAATTTTCAAATTTTCTTTCCATTTTTCTAAAGTCGTAGTTTTCTACTAACTTTTTTACAAATCTTGAATTTTTCTTGTATATTAACAAAAGCTTTAGTGAAAAATTTTTCTTCGTCAATCACTCAAAATTTGTTACCTAAATTTTTAATACACTCAAATTTTTTTAAAGATGAATTAAAAACTATTCTCGACTGCAAAATACTTTAATATTGAGTTTTTTTTAAATGCAAATAAATTTTCCCACATTTGTGCAGAAGAGTGTTTGAGATATCTCAAATATTTTTTTTGTTTAAGTTATAGAAAAATCTTTACAGAGATATTCTCTAAAGAAAAACGACAAACAAAATTCTTAAAACCTTTTTTAAAAAAAAATTTGTTAGGAAAATGCTAATGAGAAACTAAAATCTAGGAAAACTTCGGAAAACAGATTCCCTTATAATTTTCCTGATTTGTTTTAGTCAACTTTATAATTTTTTAGAAAAATTTTTTTACTCACATTTTTCTAATCACGATTTTCTAGTCTAAGTTTTTTCCTTATTTAATTTAAATTTCTCAAATTTATGAGTTTCATATACGATTTCTCACTAACTCCTGTATTTTTATCGTATAAGTATTTATGAACAAAAGTTTCATTCAGAAAATTTTTCACTCATTTCAAAATTTTTGTGATGTGTCAAAGTTTGAGATACGTTCAAACACTTTCAAATGTGAATTGAAATTTCATTCTCTAATTAAATAAAAAAAAATTTTGTAGTTGAACTCAATTTTTGAATTCAAATTTTTGATACTTAAAATATTCGTTGAGTAAATGTAATTTTTTGAGAATATGACGGGAAATCTAAAAAAAAAAATTTTTTTAATGTTTAATAATGTTTAACTACTATTCTGACCATAAAAATATTGTCATTATTAACATTTTTCCAATTTATTCCACATTTCCGAATTCTCGTCATAAATTACCGTAAATTACCAAAGTTTCATCAACCGAAATGTTTCGCTTATTTTTTTCGATACGTACACTTTTCGAAATTGAAATTGAAAACTTGTCAAAAAATAAAGATTATAATTTCTGAATGCAAACAAATATTTTTCGAAAAACTGTGATAGGCAGGGCAAAAAGATTATTTACTTTAATCAAAATTATTAATTAAAATAATTTGGCCATATTTCCGGATAAATAGATTCTATGGCATTTTATGGTTTTTCGTAAATAATTTGCCGTTTTTCCATAAATAATTCTTATAGTTTGTCTATTTATTGATTTTTTTGCTACTTTTGTTCCAAATATTTTTTCAACTTGAATTTTTTTAATTGTAAGCAAAATGAAATAATATTGTAAGTAGTTACCGTTTGTATTAGGAAATTTAACAATTTAGCAACAATGCAACAATTTTAATTAAAAAAATTCGTGACCTTTGATCTTCATTTCATAAAACCAAACGCAATGTTTTACGAAAATTTCATTTGCATCGAAATTTTTTGCAATTTTTCTTAAATATATATCATGACTCATTCCTCAATAATTTAACGCTTTTTAAAAATTTACTTTTGATGATTCAGTAGTTTTTCGTAAATAATTTTGTCTTCCCTGGTAAAAAGAGAGAAAAAAATGATTGTGAGGAAAAAGCGAGCAAGAAAATAAGATTAGGAAATAGTCTGGGAAAGGCTTGAAAATGGATACTTGGCATCAGTGCAGGTCAATGCAACGGTGCAGCGTGAAGAATGCCGCGAAACAGTACTCGCTGCGAACAGTTCCGAGCGCATTGGCATTCCCGGAGTATGTAGTACTTTCTCCAGGGCTGGCGCACGAGCCGCGGGTCTCGCGCTCGATTCACTATCGCCCAACTATTACGCAAACTCGCGAAAGGGGATGCCTTGCGAAAGCGATACCGTCGCCTTATCGCACGCGCTTCTCCCTTTCGCATCCGTGACCATGCAAATTCGTCGTTTCAAAAATATTGATCATGTCGATAATATCAATAATCTCTCGATAATCATCGAAAAAACTTTTTTTTTTCAATTTTCGAATCATGTAAAGAAAAAACAACCAATTATAGGATGGGAATCCTCCGTGAAGTTGAGTACATAAATTTTAAAAAAGAAAAATAAATGTTTTAAAACATTTAATATTTAATATACGCATTTTCTAGTATTATTATACATTTCTGGTTTTTTCATGTATTTTTACATAGATTTTAAGAATGTTATGCTCTAGAATTCAGAGTTTTATACAGTTTTCTAGGAAATAGTATGTCAACAAATTTCGTGTATCTTAAAGATTTTTATAGGCTTAATGATTTTCCGTATTTTTTAAATATTTTTTTAATATTATACAATACCCGCCTTCCCCCCCGATATTCCAATTTCGATTGGAAAGTTGTACGAATTTCTGAGATCAACGAGATGTATGAAAAAGATGAACACATTTGGGATAATCCTGAATGGGCCGAGTGAAATGAAAAGGAAAGTGGTTTGGAGAAGCCTAATAAGCGAGAGAAGAACTCGTTTGGGCGCCGACGAAAGGGAAATAAAACGTAGCTTTTTTATTGCCAATGAGCCTCTTCCGCTTTAGGCTTCTCTCGATCATTCGACTTTCACTCTCGATCGATGAATTCGAGTTACGTGACGAAAATCCCGCAGTATTCTCGCGATTTCTCGAATCGAAAGGGAAAAACGCGTTTTCAGAGCACGACTTACATTCAGGCATCGAATAGACAAATTTTCATCTTAAAACTCCAAAACTAGAATGTTGAGGGAATATTTTTAAGTAATGATTTTGTCCTTAATAATCATTTTATCGTTAAGGAATTTAGGAAACTTGAGTAAAAGCCGGGCTGTCGAGCAGAAAGTTTTTTTATGCAAAACGGAAAAACTTGAACAATTTCAAAAATCAAATTGATATGTGTTTAGGTTTGAACACTTTTGACAATACAGAAAATATAGATTGATCAACAAAGAGATAACGTTTTAAGATACGTTATTCAAAGTCTCGAAGTATATTTGGTTCGCGGGCGGATTATAATTAATCGGCTCCGAAAGTTCAATCCTCTTCGACCTCGATCTGGACCACTACAATTTTAATAGCTCTGTCGGTCACTGCTATAAAATTAAACAAAGTATGAAATAATCATAGCTCAATGCAAGTCACTTTAATTAATATTGTATTGATGAAAAATTATCGTACTGTTTCTTACCATTTTTAGGCGTTTTTCTTCCTTTTTTTGATACTACTAGACATAAATGAATTGAAAAATAGTATATTGTAGACCGAGTGAGAAAACAGGCATTTCCGGGCCGCGTACAAAGTTGACAACGACGTGGCTACACCGAGCACGAGGCGAAGCCGAGTCCTGCGAGGTGTAGCCTCGGAGTTGTCAACTTTGTACAAGGCGGAAACGCACGTTTTCCCCGAAGTGTACATACTATTTTCTCCGCCGCAAGAGCGAGAGAGCGAGTTTGGTGCTTCGCTGGCGAGAATCGATAATAATCGATTCGAGGTCTTTATAACAGCAGCAAGAAACGGTATTAAAAAAAATTTTTTTTGAAAAAAAAAATTTTTTTCGATGTTAAAATTTTTTTTCGGAAAATAAAATTTTTTGAAAAAAAAAAAAAATTTTCTGAAAAAAAAATTTTTTTTGAAAAAAACAATTTTTTTGAAAACAAAATTTTTCGAAAAAAATTTTTCTGAAAAAATAGTTCTCCGAAAGAAATGAAGGAGAAGGAGTAATTACCCTGCTGTAGTATCAAAAACTGCCAATCGCGCGCGTAGGCGGTCGCCATTACCAACTAAACGGGAGCGAACAACGGTACTTTCCCTCCTAGGAG
>JAPYZL010147477.1:0-66443 GCA_030522825.1 Platygaster orseoliae
AGTAGGAATAGCTTGTGCAAATTAAGATTTGTTAGGTTGAAAAACATTAAAAATTTGACTAAAAAACTGGGTGCCCCTATAAATTTGGGACACACTGTAAACTGTACAGATAATAATCGAAAACTTAAAAACTCATAAAAATCGTTCACCCATAAATCAATACAAGAAAAATTCCCTTAAAAATTCATTTGAACCCTTTTAACTCACATGTGTAAATATGAGGAGGAATCAGTTCGACGTTATAACTTGTCAAACATAAAACGTAAAACATGTTTGACAAGTTATATTGTTGAACTGATTACTCTTCGTATTTACACATATGAGTTAAAAGGGTTCAAAAAAGTTTTTAAGGGGATTTTTCTTGTATTGATTTATGGGTGAACGATTTTTATGAGTTTATAAAGTTTTTTTAAATTTTTCTCATTTATTTGTACATAGCAACAGGCACATTTGCCCAAAAAATCTCTACAACATCCTCCAATCCCATTTCAATCGATTCCATCATAATATACTCACAACTATTTCGCTCTTAATTATTACATTACAACTCGTATTACTGAGATAAACACAACATGCAGTAGACCTAAAATCATCCAGCTATACTCCAATAATCTCGCCTTCATCTCTCGCTTGAACAAAAAACTACCAAGCTTAAGATCTTGCGTGAGAAGTGAAACTTTTTTAAAAAAATAACCAAGCAAATGTTAAGACTGAAAAAAAATTAAGATATCAAAGAAAATTTGATATCTTATAAAATGTTCAAAAAGAAATTTTATTGGCATTTCCATAATTTGTTTATTCCAAGTATCTGTAGATGATAAGAGAAATATGTAACATATTTTTCACTTGGAATATGTTGACAATTTTTCATAAAAATCATATCTATGCAAGTTACACTTGCAGTTGTTTCTAATAGCTTCTTAAGATCTTAAGATCAAGGTCAAGTCAAAGTCAGGCCAAGGTTGAGTCTTAAGAGGACATAGAAGCTGCTGTAGTGCAAGAGAGACGTATAGAACGGAAAGCGAATGAGAGGAAGGAGGACGAAAAGAGAATGTCTTCCGTGTCCTCTCCTCTTAAGATTTAAGATCTTTTTAAGGTCAAGGTCAAGTCAAGATCACGCCGAGATCGGGCCAAGATCACTCCAAGATCGGGCCAAAGTCAAGTCTTAAGATTTGAGATCTTAAGATATTTCGATTCTTAGGTTAGGTTAGGTTAGATCACGTCACATAACGCTTCGAATCCGATCCGGCTCATTTCGCTCCCTCTTCTCAAGATCTTAAGATCTTCTTCAGATCTATGGATGCTTAGGTTAGGTTAGATCACGTCACATAACGCTTCGAATCCCGTCCGGCTCATTTCGCTCCCTCTTATCAAGATATTTCGAGGGCTAGGCGCCGGTTTAAAAGTTTCACTTCAAAAAATCATCCATTCCAAATTCCGTAGGTCCAATAATATTGTAACATGCTTTAATCATTATCGCTATCCCCGAATAAAAACCATGGTTTGTTCTACAATATCTCTCAAGTTTTTGATTATTATCTGTACAGTTCCTGAAGAGGACTCATATTTGAGTTGAAATACAGAAAGAAAGATGAACATTTGATCTACATGAATTTTAAATTATCCTTTGGCTCCGAGAGATCAATTATTAAAAATATTGCACATATAACTTACATGAAATAACGTAATATCGTTTTATACAGTAACCAAGACCATGTCCTTGACCAACGAAGTCCAGATCCAGTACGTCATAAAATGGTTCCAAGAGTTCTCCGAAATGCAGCGAGAAGACTTCCTGGACGTCTTGTTAGAGATTCACAATTCCGGTCGTGTCAACGGTTTGGTACCAGGAATCGACGACTTGAGCTGCGAAGATAGCAACAAAAAACCTCCAAGCCTGTTCCAATGCCGCATCAAGCTCTACCGCGAGTGGAGTCAAAACTGGTCGCAACCAGAAAAAGACTCAGTCCTCGCGTCCATCAAGAACATGGACCCTAAATTTGGCGAGCAATTCGACGAAAGACTGTCCGAAGACTAACAATTTCACTCCGTAACCTAAACATTCTCGAGCCACATTCCAATAATTTGGTATCTTCCCCATTTTTCATTTGCTTATTCTCATTTTTCTAGTCTGCAGTCTAGAGATGTTGATTTTTCAGCGGAAAATCAATATCCCAAGTCTGCACTGTAATTTCCGATTGTTCGAGTAATGTTTCGTAAGAAATCGTGATACACATTTTGTGACTCTGTAGATTCCAAAGTTTGCGATACGTAGCTGCAAAGTTGAATTACCTTTATTTTCTACGAATGTACATTAGGAGGTAAACCGCATGAACTATGATGAAACATTTACAGTGACGTACTCGAGTACTTAATCGAATAATTAGACAATAACATAATACATTACATGTTTTTCATCTTCAGTCTTTTGTCATGATCCGCGTTCTATGACCATAGTTAAACGTACATACGTGCATAGATAGAATGCATTCTGTAAACTTCGTTGTTGCTCCGCTTTAGAATAAATATTGTCATTTTTTAAAACTTGTTATACAAAATACGAGTCGATGTTGCAATTTTACATTGAGCATCATTGTATCCTTTATCAGACTTACTTAAATAAACGAATAGGATTTGTCTGATAAACACTGCGCTGGAATCGTTGATTTCAATAAATAAAGCATTTTTTCACATCTAATTGTATGTTACTTTTAAATAAAAACCCTATTCAGACTCTGATTAACGAAAACAAGGAATAACAAATTTATATACAAGAATATTAAACATTATTTAATGGAACTGACTCGAAATTGGAGGGTAATTTTTTTAGTGCTTTCGATTACGAGTCACCCTTCATGGTTTTTTCGTATCGCTCGAGCCACTTAACGCAAATCGACCCAATGGCTTTTTGGCCCAGTTTATCAGCCTCTTGGAGGATTTTTCGGATGTCCTGGGTTCTTGAATATTTCACGGCGAGAAGGTAAGCTGCTTTTAATTGTTTGCTTTCGATGTATGCATTAATCTGTTAAAAATATAAGGAAATTTTTAAGTTATGCTCACAAGAACATGCTTTTTTTCAATTTTTCAGAATTTTGAAAAGTTGATGAAATTATTGAGAGTTCTTTGTAATGCAATCATTTCGAAAAAATCAGGTAAAGTGTAATATAAATTATTTTTATTTATTATTCGGAAATTTGTGGTACTAATTTTCTCTCTTGGAAAGAAAAGTATAAAACAATAGAATTGAATACTAAAAACCTTTGGTGACATAATTTTTTCAACTGTTCATAAAAATACTAGAAAAAAATTTCATTCATGTGTAATTATGAGTGAAAAAATGATATAAAGACCTTAAGTTCGACGTCGATAATCAGTTGAATGAGACAGTCCACTTGGTCCTTGTAATTGGGATTGCTGTCTGATTGACAAGAACTGAGTAGAAACCTCACGCAGTCTATCAACAAGCAGTCAGACATCGATTGAGAGTTAGGAGCTCCAGAACTGCGACAACACTTCACCAACTGCTCTAAGCAACTTATCCTTTTCTCTAACATCAGAATTTGGCCTGCCAAATAATAAACCCTCTGCATTCTGAGATTGTAATCTGCAACAATACAGTAAAAAATATTATTATGTGCAAAAACGAATTAATTTAGGTATAACCTCCATGAGTAAAGTTAGGTGCTAGAAAATATTATTCTGGCCACTGATCTGTATTAATAGATTGGGTTTAACTTTGAAAAAATTTACGATCTATAGTTATTAAATTCTCAAAGCAAAATACTAATCTATTAAATTATAGCGGTTTGTACATCACTTCAATATTTATTAATTTAAAAACATTCATGACTCCTAAATTAAATTTACATATAATATACATTGTTCAATTGTGGAATACTAATCATTTTCGTATTGACGGTTTGAAATTTCGCGCCGTTTTGGCCCCGTATTCCACACTCAAAATGGCTTCTAAGCGGGTCAGAGGGCGCTAGCGCATACCCAATTTCAGGGTATCGTGTAGCTTTCTTGCATGGCAACATCGCATGTGCTCTCTCTCTTTATTTGTGTTTATTAGAGGGAGAACACTGCATACCATAATATGCTTGCATATATATGTACACTGTTGCCAAGTATGTAGCCAAGTTTGTTGCTACAATGAAAGTGTAAAATTGGCTGTTTTTTTTTTTCGATTTTTGCCAAAAAAGGGAACATAAAACTTTATGCTTTTTGGCTTGCCTATCAAAGTAACCGTTTCAGCATAAAAACACAAATTTTCAGACAAATCCTGTTTACCGTTTTTTTCAAAACTTGAAAAAACTGTTTTTACCCATAAGATTTAATGTAATATCATGTAATGTAAAGTTTAGTAATTTATTACAAAAAAAAAAGTACAGTAATACGAGTTGCGATTTTGCAGGAGTACTAAGGACACTTTGAAGTTTTCATGAGACTTTTTCCCAAAACATCCTGTTACGATTTATAGAGGTTATACCTAAAAGAATCATTTTTCAAGTCGAAAATGTTAAAATCTCACCTTGCATTATCCTAAAAGCAATGCTAAACCCCTCTTCGACGTTCTTCCCACAAACAATAGCCAAAACAGCAAGCTTCGTCTTCTCCTGATGATTCCCAAACAGCGTCGGAAGCTCACCGAAACTCCCCCTCTCCACATCCACACCCTCCAAATGACTCAAAACTTGCCCAATCGATCCCCCCTCCTCCTCCGCAATCTTCAAAAACTCCGTTATCTCCAACTGCCTTGAAATCGTCATCAAATGCCTGTCAATCTCAGCGGGACTCATCCTCATCGTCAAACTTCTACCCCCACTCGACCCCGTGCTCTTCTTCCTCCTGTTCAAATTCTCCGCCTTCAACTCGCACTCCAAATGCTGCCTTGCGTTCTCCAGCAAATTCTTCTTCAAATAAAGATCCGAGTAGCTACTCGCGTCACTCTCGTAAAACCTTATACAAGTCATGGAAGCCCGAATATAGTCCTTCATGAACGACTGCAAGTAGTACAGACTATGAAGCAGCTGCTCCTTCTCCAAGTTGCGACATGTGAAAACCAGGTACTTCTTCCACGTCAGCAAACTCGCGTCCTTCCTCTTCATCGTGTCCAGCATTTTCTCCAAGCTCCCAATCTTCGAGCAACGCAAATACACCGCGCTATGGAACGTTTCCGCTTCGACGTCGTTGTTCAGAAGAAACGTCAGACACTTCTCGTACTCATCCTGTTTGATGTAGAACTCTAAAACCGAGTTGACGCTTCCGTATGTGAGCAGGTAATGCAGGCTCTCCAGGTAAAAGACACTGTCGGGCCCATTGACGACCTTCGGCGAAGGGTGCACGCCCTGGCAAATGGACTTCAAATTGTTCAAGTTGGAAGGTATCTCTTGAGCAGAGTCTGTTTTCGAGTGAGAATAGCTCTCCAAGATCTGTAGGATTTCCACCAGCAACGGTGGATCTTCCACCGGTCGATTGCGTTCCAATTTTTTGCCGCTCTTTGTTTCCGGTGACGCGTTTTCTTCAGGGTAAGACAAGTCTACTCCGTTACCACATTTTTTGATGACGACTCTTTCCAGGCAGTGGGAAAACCTGGTTCTGGCAAGGTCAAGGTAGCCAGTGCGAAGACAGGCTTTTCCCCATGCGGCCCAAACGCCTTGGGTTTCGAGGCCAGATTTGGTGCTGACGTCCAGGGCTAGGGCCCACTGTTCCTTTTGGGTGAGATGGTACTGAAGCTTCGAGAGAGTTCGTTCGTCGAGCTCGTCAGCAGGGATGAGGTCAGGGCAGTCCGCTTGGACCAGGATCGTGATGAGGTCGACCTGGGAAATGAAACTATCGCAATGGGCCAGTTCTGTGCTCAGGCCCAATTCCGCGTATTTCACTTTTGCCGCTACTAGAAGAGAGCGTATCATTTTAATGACAAGGGTATAGTCGACTTTGCCAGCGATTGGGGCTCGGAGTAAGCGTTTCATTTCCTCGCAGCGGTCCAGAAGGTAGCTGGGGAGAAGATGGAAAACCGAGTTTTTTTATGGGCCTTAAGTTCAAAATGTTTATGAAATAAACGGAAAGGAAAAAAAAACAGTACTAAATTATGTAACGCGTGCTGAGTATCGATTTAAACTGCAGAATATCATGAATTAACGGTTAGTACAAATTGCATACAGTAATTTTTATCACGTAAGAATTTCAGTTTTGAGGTTAGAGTGATGGAAAATCATGTTTCTACTTCCACCTAAGATTAAAGCGAAAAAAGTTATTATCAACAGTTATTAATTTTTATAATTTTTGTGGTTAGGATAGAAAATAAGGTTTGCAACTCTAATTTTACATCTGACTTGAAAAACAGAAAGTCAAGAATCATGAATAGGAATTTTACTGATATGTACGGGCGTAGGCAAAAAAAAATGTTAGGGAGGAGTTTTTTAGAAAAATATATTTCCTTCGGGATTTTATAATTTTTCATCTTTGACGATCTGGTCGCGAAAATGTGATTTTTAAATTTTCCGAATTTCAAAGTTATACAAGTTTTGAATTAAATATATATATTTAATAAAATGGAATTCGATTTTCGTGATTTTCAAGTCTATGAGATTCAGATTTTTTTTCTAGTTTTCAAAGTATTATAAATCATATTTCTTCAGTATTTATACAACTTGAGAATTGTCTGATATGATAGATTTCTATATAGTTTTCTAGAATTCAATACTCAAAAAATCAAAATTCAAAAAATTTTTAATATTTACATGAACTCTTGTCAAAATATTCTACACAGATTTTAAAAAAATTAAGGATTTATGAATTTTTTTAGTATTTCCTAAATAAGTGGAAAAAAATTAGCAGCATTCTTTAATATTCGTTAAATATCAATAATCAATTATTAATATAACTATAAAAATTAATAGAACAAATTTTTTTACTTTCTATGATTACTGACCTTTGAAATTTCAGACACATCGATTCTCCAGGATTCAGAATTTTTTTTAGATTTTTATCATTTTCTTAGATTCTAATTTTCCTTCATTACCCACAAAATCGAAACAATTTTCAAACATTTTTTTTACGTAACCTTAGCTTAACATTAATAATTAAAATTATATTTTAGAAAAATTCTTTTAAAGTCAGGAGTATTGCTATTTTTGAGTTATTGAGATAAAGAATTCTGAATTTTTCTTGTATGTTATTCATATTTTTGAGTATTTTCCAAGTGAAAAAAAAAATTATTAACATTTTGTAATATTCGTTAAATATCAATAATCAACTATTAATATAACTATAAAAGTTAATAGAATTAATGTTTCTATTTTCTTTGATTATTGAACGTTTGCAATTTCAGACACATCGGTGCTCCAGGATTTAGAATTTTTCCAAAGATTTTAAGCATTTTCTTAAATTCTAATTTTCCTTCATTACTCACGAAATCAAGACAATTTTCTAAATTTTTTTCTACGTTCCCTTATTAAACATTAATAATTAAAGTTTTATTTTAGAAAAATTCTTCAGAAGTCAGGAGTATTGTTATTTTTGAGTTAGTAAGATAAATAATTATTAATTTTTTTTTCTATTTTATTCATAATTTTTTTTAGTATTTTTAAGTGGAAAATAAATTAGCAATATTTTATAATATTCATATCAATAACCAGTTATTAATATAACTATAAAAATCATAGAAATAATTTTTCTATTTTTGTTGATTATTGAACGTTTGAAAGTTCAGACACATCAATGCTCCAAAATTTAGAATTTTTTAAAAGATTTTTAAAATTTTCCTAAATTTTAATGATCTTTTATTACTACCTAAGTCGATACAATTTTCTAAATTTTTTTTCTACGTTACCTTAGCTAAACATTAATAATTAAAATTTTATTTAAGAACAACTCTTCTGAAGCCAGGAGTATTGTTATTTTTGAGTTATGGTGAAATGAAAAATTCTGAATTTTGTTTAACTTTGAAAACTCACACAAAACCATTTGTTACGTCCGCAAGATTTCAGTAAGCATATTCTCGGTAATTTTCACATATTTTATGATAATCATTACTATCATTGCCGACCTTTTTCCCGAAAACCGTTTTCCAGAATCCGTTTTCCCGAAAGGTCTTTTTTCGAACGGCCATTTTCCCGAAAGGTCTTTTTCCCGAACGGGAAATTTTCCTACCAGCCTAATGTCTAGAAATGCCATGGTTACGCATTTAAGATTTTTAAATTTCAAAACTGTAATAAAAATTTTTTAATAAATAACATTTTAAAATTGTATTTTTAAATTAATTTAAAATAAAATTTTGAAATAAAATAAAATTTCCAATTTAAAAATTTAAAACTTTTACCATGACTCTTTTTATTGAAGACTTTTCTTATGAAATTCATAAATGTATACAATTGAAACAAAAGTGAAATTCCAACCGACATTCGGAAATCAATACTTTCGGGAAAATTGTCGTTCAGGGAAAATACTTTCGGGAAAATTGCCATTCGGGAAATAATACGTTCGGAATAATGACATTTCGGGAAAATGACCGTTCAGGAACTTGGATTCGGGAAATGACCGGGAATCCATTATTATACATTATTTCTGACTATTTCACTTTTAATGTTTTGTTATTATAACTTTCTCGTATTTTCACAAGAAACAATGATTAATTCTACCTAAATTTCAGGAGTTTTCACTTACCTTGCGTAAACATAATGATCCGAATGTAAATTCATGATCCTCAAACACAACGAAACATTGGGAACATGTTCGAAAGCAAATTTCTCCCGAACAGTTTGGTTCAGTGTTTCATCGGTTGTCAGTTTCCAGCATTCCAAGATTTTTGGGCATGTCGAAGATGAGGCTCCTGGCTGTTGCAGTGCCATTTGTTGTTTGCAGTCGTTGCAAACTCGCACTAGAACAGTACTTGGATAACCAGCAACTTGCATTCGATGTTGGGAACAGGCGTGACACACGACTCTGCCACAACGACGACAATGGTGTCGTCTATTGAACATGGAAAATATGACGACTCTGCAACAACTGCATTCTTTCGCCTATAAACAAACAAATATTTACAATAAAACACCATTTTTTTATTTTTTAAAACACGTTTACGTTTTACATATAAAAACTTGACTGAGAATTGGAAAAAATTGTGTTTTATTTAAAAACATTTCATACCCAGTGACAAAAGAAGAAAAATTCTTATTAAAAATTAAATAATAAAATCATATTTTTCTGAGCAACAATTGATTTTTCATCGGTTCTAACCTTGTCGTTGGGAATCCATTCCTCTTTTTTTGGCACATTTTCAGGCATGACGAATTCATCAGTTTGGGCAAAATCGCCATTGCTCAAAGAAGTGTCTTTGATTTTTCCTTCGTCATTACGATCAAGGAAAACTCGAAAATCGAGGGACTTGCCAGCGTAGAATCGAACGATTTTGTCAAAGCTTTTAAACGAAGTATCGATTTCCTGCATTGGTTCCCGCACGATGCCTAAAATTCTCTCGAGATGATCGAATTTACAGTTCATGAGAAGTTGCTCCAGCATCAAAAGTGGCTCTTCTACCAAGTCTTTATACAAGCTTTGTTCTTTTCCTTGTAACTGGTCCAAAATGTCTATCCCAATTAGGGTTTTATGGTATCCTTTATATTCCTGTGATTCTCCTTGAGATTCTATCAAGTATCGAACGATGAATCGCATTGCTCGTGTGGATTCTAATCTTTCCAGGATTCCTTTACACATGTTTAATGATTGTGATTGTGGTACAGCACGTAGAAGCTAGAAAAAAAATGAATTAAATGGTTTTAATCAATTGTTTTAGTAAATATAAGAAAGAAAATTCAAACATTTCAATAATGAAACATGTGATCGAAATCTGTGTTTTTTGATTTAAAGTTTGAGTTTTTGTTGTTTCGAAAACATTCCATTGAATAAAAAGTTATTAGATTCCTACTGACATTTTTATTGTAAAATAGTGCAGAATTTCGCATATTAAAAAATTAAAATAATGATAGAAAATATTTTTTAGACTGTCATTGACGTTATTAAAACTATTGACAATTTTCGTACGAGATGAAACTTTTTATTTGATAAAAATTTTATCAGTATTTTACAGTTTCTTTAAGTTTACAGAATTTTCATGATTTTTCTCAGCCCTAAAATTTGAATAATATTCCCCGTAGTCATGAAAATTTCCCGGATTTCATAGAATGATTGACAGTAAGTACTTTCAATTGATTTTTTTTCCGTTGTTCATGATTTCACGAATTTTTGATTTTTATTGACATTTATTCTTGCAATTTTAATGAATATTACAGTTTGTAAAATTAAAACAAATTTTTCAGAATTTTCCTTAACATACGAAAATGATTATCATTTTCTCAAATGAAAAAAAAAAAGAAAATTAAAATAATGATAGAAAATAATTTTTAGACTGTTATTGACATTATCAAAACTATTGACAATTTTCGTACGAGTTAACACTTTTTTTTATTGGATAAAAATATTATCAGAATTTTACAGTTTTTTTGAGTTTACGGAATTTTCATGATTTTCCACAGTCCTAAGATTTTAATAACATTTCCTCGAGAAAAAAAAATTTTCTGGATTTCCTAGAATGATTGACAGTACGTAATTTAAATTATTTTTTTCAGTTTTTTATGATTTCACGAATTTTTCGATTTTCAATGACATTTATTCTTGAAATATTAATAAATATTACAATTTTTGTAATTTAACAAATTTTTCAGAACTTTTCTTAACATACGAAATTGATTATCATTTTCTCAAATCAAAAAAAAAAAAAAAAAAAAAAAATTAAATTAATTTTAGAAAATTTTTTTTATTTTTTCTATTAAAAAAAAAAAAAAATTAAACTAATGATAGAAAATAATTTTTAGTCTGTCACTGACAAGATAAGACTTTTTGTTTGATGAAAATTTCATCAGCATTTTATATTTTTTTTAAGTTTACATAATTTTCATAATTTTTCACAGTCCTAAAATTTTAATAACATTCCCTGGAGTCATACAAATTTTCCGGATTTTCTAGAATATTTGACAGCACGTATATTCAATTGATTTTTTTCAGTTTTTCATGATTTCACGAATTTCTCGATTTTTATTGACATTTTATTTTTGCAAATTTTAATGAATATTACCGTTTGTGTAATTTAACAAATTTTTCAGAATTTTCCTTAATATAAAAAATTTATTATCATTTTCTCAAATCAAAAAAAAAAATTGAAATAATGATAGAAAATAACTTTTAGACTGTCATTGACGTTATCAAAACTATCGACAATTTTCGTGCGAGACACAATTTTTATTTGATAAAAATTTTATCAGTATTTCACAATTTTTTCAAGTTTACGAAATTTTCATGATTTTCCATAGTCCTAAAATTTCAATAACATTCCCTGTAGTCATAAAAATTTTCCGGATTTCCTAGAATGATTGACAGTACGTACTTTGAATTTTTTTCAGATTTTCATGATTTCTTGAATTTTTCGATTTTTACAGGCATTTATTATTGTGATTTTAATCAATATTACAATTTGTAGAATTTAACACATTTTTCAGAATTTTCTTTAATACACGAAATTGATTATCATTTTCTCAAATTCTACTAATTTTTCGAATTTCCTAGAACAATCAATCATCTCTGAAATACTGAACGAAACATAATAAACATTTGATTTTTAAATAAAATGTCATTAAGCTCTATCTTACTCAAAGTTTTCGTCACGACAAGATTTTCTTCGGGAATATAAAAAACCTGACCAAGCTTTAAAAATATGATACCCAGGGCTATTTCAAATATTTTTCAGTTCTTCGTATTTTTATCACGTTATTTTTCAATTTTTTCTTAGTATTTTTCTTTAGATTTTTTTTCTTTTACATAATATTTCATATTTAATGGTTTTTTTCAGTAATTTTTAATATTTTGTCTACAGTTTTAGGAAATTTTGAGTGTTTTTTGTACTTATTCATAATTTTTGGTGTATTTTTCTGGGTTTAGTTTTGACTGATTTCATCGTTTGTTGAAACTTTATACAAATATCTGCATTTTATTAAATAACATTATTTTTTTTTGCAAAAATTGGGGAAGAAAACTGTATAAACTTTTGATGCCTTTTCAAGAAGTATTCAACTACACTTTTTTTGGTTATGTTTTGATATGTTCTCAAATCGCATTGAAAAAATATCTTTTTGCTAGCATGCCCGTTCTCATTTCATTCCATGTGGAAAGAGTGAATAAGACATAATGAAATATCGTTATCAATAAATATCAATAAGCTCAAAATTAATCGACTCTATCGATATCACAGGCACACAAAAAAAAGGTCATGTCCATTAGACGAGATAAACGTTTCTATACGTTTTTGGGGTCACTGAATCCGAATCCGGGGTTGGTTTGACTCGGTCAGGTCGCATTTTTTTTCCTAACCTCAAAAAGTCATGAAAGTTGAAAGATTAATGAAGACGCCTAAAAAGCAAAGCGATTTGTATGTTTTTGGGGTCACTGAGTCTAAATTTGAAGGTCTTTTGACTTCGCGAGGTCTCATTATATTCATAACCTTGAAAAGAAATGAATCGAAACACTAAAAACTGTCCCTGATACGTGAGAGGAAAATTTTTTTTATTTTTCCCTATGCCATCTTGCTTTCTTATTTTCGAAGGATCTACGCAGAGGTTTTCTGTGCCGTTTTAACCCTTTTTGAAGAACCTCTCTTTTCAATGTCCAACAGTAATCTGCTAGCATATTCATATCTCACTTTCCCTGATACCTTCGTTCCATTTCCTTTATGTCATGATGAAATCTTGATGGGAAAAGTATCAATAAATATATTTATCGATACTTTTCCCATCCCTACATACTATCTATATTGTACATATCACCAACCTTAGAAGTGTTCTTGAAATCATTCTCCTCGTTCTCCAACAACCCGATCAGCAAATCCTGCGTCACGAGCGACTGAATTTTGGAAGAAATCACCTGGTGCTCGATCCACTCCAAAAAAAGCTCGAACTTGTTCCCATTGGTCAAAGACTGAACGATATGAGCCGGATCCGTCTTCGAGGTGCAATAAACCACGTCGTACCAAGTCATGTTCTTCTCCATCATATCTTCCGTAAAATAAGGCTGCATCTTTTGGAAGATGTTCACCCTGCACAGAGTCTCTTTCATTCGCGACTTGCAATGATCCGGCAGCGAATTCTTGTTTGGATGATCCAAAATGTGCATCAGCATTTCCTCGCAAACTTTCACCGGCCGTTTCTGCAAGCTCCCAAGAATAGTCTGCGCGAGTATGATCACGTCTCGGATTTGGTAAACCAGCTGAATAATCGTTTCAGGCGTCAAATCCTCGCTCTTCAGGATCAAATCGCTCAAGACTTTGTCCTTGAAAAACTGGAGTTCCACGTTGTTCAGGAAAATTCTCTCAGGAATCGCTCTTGTCAGGTCGAGACATTCCTGAAGTCGATTTTCTTTAAGGCGCTTTTCGAGAATCTCCCAAATGCCATTTGTTCTTTGTTCGGACGAGAGATCTTTCTCTTCCAGTGGAAATTCCGTTTGGACTTTGAGTTTCTCGTACTGAAAAGTGATTTCGTATGTGGGTAACAAATCGAGGTATTTCATGGTTTTGCTGGTCTTGAGGTATTTGTTTATCAAGGCGTTGGAATTTGCCGAGACGTGGTTCGACTGAAGGAAGTATTCCATGAGTTTTGGGATGGTGATTGTTTGCTCTTCTTCCAGAGAATTGAAATCGAGGTAAAAGCGAGCGGCAGTGTCTAGATCTGCGTCGAGGTTTTCCGAGTCGTAAATCTGTCAATCCAAATTATCGAAAATCAAGGACTGCGCACAGAGAAAAATAGTTTGGTTACAGCAACCATTGATTTAGTAAAATATGGACTCACTAAAGTTTTGGGTGCTACAACAAAATCTTTGGTTATGACAACCAAAACTTCTGTTGTAGCAACCGTTAGGAATAAATGTCAGTAAATGATGTTCGAGCAGCCGTTTAATGATATATTTATTGATTAATAGATATTTATGCTACAAGGGAGAAAAAGGATGATTCCAACGAGTGCAAAGTTTGGGCACGAGCGGAGCGAGTTGGAATCATCCTTTTTGTCTCGTGGATATTTCCCGCTGATTTCCAAGTACCCCAAAAAGAGGCTTTTGTTCCCGCATTCCATAGAAATAAAGTGGCCTTTTTTACGGATGCATGGGAAAAAAGTAATTACTACAAGTTTCGACACATCGCGCACACACGCCTTCGGCTTTCTCACGCGCTCGCGTCTCTGCTCAAAAAGCCTCCCCCGAAAATCCCGCTCCCGTATGTATACCTCCCTAACGTTACATAACCCTTTCCCAAAAAATATAACTA
This sequence comes from Platygaster orseoliae, assembly GCA_030522825.1. NCBI lineage: Eukaryota > Metazoa > Arthropoda > Insecta > Hymenoptera > Platygastridae > Platygaster > Platygaster orseoliae. The sequence continues at coordinate 14,369 of JAPYZL010147477.1, forward strand.
ACGGCATGAATTCACGGCTACGTGCTACTTTTTACAATATGTCCTACTTTCTAAAATATGTCCTACTTTCTAAACCACGTCCTACTTCGTGAAAACCCCGTGCCACTTCCCCTGAAAATCCTTGACACAAATAACTTCTAACACAACTAATGCTCAGTTTTTATGACTGATACTTAGGTTGCAATAACCAATCATTTGGTTGTACTACCCAAAACTTTAGTGGGTTCATATTTTATTAAATGAATGGTTGCTGTAACCAAAAATTTATCTCCGTGCGGTAAGAGACCACAATGTCCAAAGATTTTTATGTCCATCCAATTTAATGTTCAAATTTTCTTATTATTTTCGTTCAACTTAAATCTTTGAATAGTTTGTATTATGTTCAACATTTCAATTCATGCAATTCGTAGTATTGGAAAAGTAAATAGTAAATGTATTCAAATTCAATTATTAGTATAAAAAAATCGTGTCCACTCACGTTAATCAATGGCGAACATGAAAACTCGTTAACCATAGCGAATAAAAGCATCGGTTCCTGAGTGACGTCCAAGTCCTGCCAAATGGGCTCGTTGATTTCGTCAGCTTGACTGAAATATTCAGGGTCCCAGGGCAGAGCCCCCAAAAGTTTGTGCTTCAAAGTTGCAAGTGTAACGAAACCGAGGTCACCGATTTCGTAGCCAATCACCATTTGAGACATCACTCGTCTTAAGTTATTGACAGGAGGATCTTTCTCCCAAACCGTCAAAATGGAATGCAGAAACAGCAAATTCCATACGTTCAGAAAAAACACCAAAGTGTCATTTCCAACGGACAGTTCGCTGAGATCCAAATACGCCAAATCTCGAGTCTTCCTCAAAACTTTTTTCACGAGTTCGCTTGACGCTAATTCGCTGACAGATTCGCGGCTGACTTTGTCATCGATCGGCAGTAAAATGCAAAACGTGCGAATTAGTTTGCTTAATATTTCCGAAACGTGTTTGTTGGGATCTGCATTTTCAAGAGAAGGAGTAACCTGAAAAATTTGACCGTTAAGACTTTTTTTCTTTTATTTTGAAACTAAAAAAATAAAAGTTAACGTACTTCATCAGGGAAATGATTCAGCACAATTCGACCCCAATGATCGTTTCTGAATTCGTGAGGTTCATTATCTATTGAAGTCAAGTTTTGAAAAAAGTTTTCATGAACACTTTGAGTTGAATTCACTTTGGTTGCCAAAAGTTGGTGATTTTTCGGCTCGTTTTTCGGGTGTAACGTCTGATGTTGGGGGTATGAATCCAAGAAATTTTTCAGGAGCATTGTTTCTGCGATTATAATACTGTTTTCTGGAACATGAAAGTTTGATTTTTTTGAAGAGACTTGAGAAAATAGTGGAAAAGGCATTAATTAATAAGAATATAACGTGTCACGTATTGTTGAAGGTGTAAAAAAATTTTCAAAAAACTAGAAATAGAAGCAGTCCATCAAAATTTGGTAGGATTTCATTATTTAATAATGAAATCCTAAGCAGATAAAATTTTTTTAAATATTCATAAAAATAGTAAAAAAAACCATAAACCTCAGTGATTTCGATTTTTATAAAGAAAAGCAACACTTTTATAAAAATTATGAATTTTTTATAAGAGTTCCAATTTTTATAAAGTCGACCTTATAAAATTTTTATGAAAAGAGACAGTTTTATAAAAAAGTTGTACATTTTGTACAAAAAAATTTTCGAGTCCCTTATATTTTTTATGTAATTTGATATTTTCATACAAATTTTCCAACCTTATATTTAATTATCAATTGTTGTAGGTTTTTTTAATAAGAAATTACTTTTTATAAGAAAGTAATATTCACAACATTTTATAACAAAATATTTGTATAAAAATTTCGGCAAAAAAAAAAGAATTTTATGAAAAAAAATTTTATAAGGACAACCTTATAATAATTTTTATAAAAAATTTTTATAAGGTTATATAATATAGATTAGAACAATCCTCAAATCGTATAAATAATAAAAAAACACGAAAAATACTTAAAGAAATAGAAATTTATAGAATATATGAATATGAAATCCATAAGGATATCGTTTTCTGGAAAATATATACAAATAATCTAACATATCTCGAATGAAACTTGAAATATAAAATACTAAAAAATTCAAAAAATTTCATGTCACGAACGTCATAACGAGATTTTTTGTAAAACATAAACTGTATACATATACATATATGGGTATATATGAGGGTAAAATATGTTTATTTGAATGTGTAAATGAATATTTATTCTAGAACTGTAACATCCTATAAATTAATTATTAAGGATCTATCTTATCAGTAATTTTACTATTTTCAGGATTAGCTTTGCATTTGTTCGAATTTCTATATTAATTTCCAGAATACAGGGTGTTTTACAGTTCACGAAAATCGTTGAAATCATGGATTCCTCATGAAATTCTAAGACAATTTTCCCTTTGCTATTATTCACAAAACTCTAAATTAAAAAAATTATTCAACTTTAAAATTTGAACAATGAATACGCTTTTTCGACAAGTAGGGATAAAAACCACGGACCAAACTTTACCCAAATTTTCTTCATATTTTTCTGAGTCAAAAAGTCTTTTGCCACTTTTCAAAAAAGCCAAAACAAAAAAAATATTCGAGTTAGAAGTTTCAACCAATCAGGTTTCTTAGATTTTAAACTCGAATATCTTTTTTTGTTTCGGTTTTTTTGAAAAGTGGCAAAAGACTTTTTGACTCAGAAAAATATGAAAAAAATTTGGGTAAAGCTGGTCTGTGGTTTTATCCCTAATTGTCGAAAAAGCGCATTTATTGTTCAAATTTCAAAATCGAATAACTTTTTTGATTTTGAGTTTTGTGAAAAATGGCACGGGGAAAATTGTCTTAGAATTTCATGAGAAATCCACGATTTTAAGGATTTCTGTGGACTGTGACACATCCTGTATAATGCTGTAGGATACAAAATTTTATAAATTTATAGTATTTCATAGTTTTTTTATTTTTTGTGTTCATTGCATTTTTTTTTAAATTCGAAGGATTTTTCGGCATTTTTAAAGATTGGTATGTAAATTTATGGAATCGAAATTTCAGAATAATAAGTTTTATACATAGTTAATATTCTATGTGATTTTTCGATTAACAATAGCTTCAGATTTCTTGTGTTTCATAGTATTCTAGTAATGTTATTATTTTTTATAATTTCAATTAAGTTTTTTATTTATAAGTTTATTTAAAATTTTTTTAATATTAATACTAATACTAATATTATATTATTTCATAATATTTTATTTATAAGTTTATTGATAAATTTTTTTAAATTAATACTAATATTTTTATTATATTTATTTTTAATTTTATAATATTCTATTTATTATATCTCAAGTTTCATTAATATTTTTTTTGTAGTATCTATCAAATTTCGTAGTAATTCCTCGTATTTTCATAGATTCCTAGAATTCGAAGTCTCATGAATATTAGCAATTCTTTGGATTTTTTTTATAAAACATCAGTTTCATAGATTTTTAGAATTTTCAAAATTACCGGTACTTTTAGGATTTCGCGTATTGTTCAATATTTGTACAATTTACAGGATCTTTGAGTATTTGTATAGATTTTAAAAATTCGATGCTCGAGAATTCAAAGTCTCTCAGATTTTTTCTGATTAAATAGATTTCACAAAAAATTATTCACATGTGCATTTTTATGTTTTCCGTATTTTATAGTATTTATAGTATTTTTATAGATTTTTATTATTTTTTTTTCTTTGGTAATTTTCTCATCTTTTCAGTATTTTTACGATTCAAAAAACAAAATTCTCAACATCACCACACGGAGAGAAATTTTTGATTACAGCAACCATTCATTTAGTATATTATGAGCTCACCAAAATTTTGGGTAGTACAACCAAAACTTGAGGTGTGATAACCAAATAATTGGTTATTGCAACCTAAGTATCAGTCATAAAAATTGAGCATGAGTTGTTGTGACAGAAGTTTTGGTTGTCATAACCAAAGTTTTGGTTGTAGTACCCAAAATTTCGGTAGATCCATATTTTACTAAATTAATGATTGCTTTAGTCAAGCCATTTTTTTCCGTGCACAAATTCACTTACCTTCATCTTTGGAAAAAATCTCGCAGACAACCTCGAGATGGCTCAGAGCTTTGTGCAAACAACTTTCTTCGTTTCCGCAAAAATCGATGATCCGACGAAAGATCTCTTGTTCCGACGAGCATTTCGATTGACTGATCCGAAACTCTCTCAAACGATATCTCAATTCTGCAGACAATTTACTCTTTCGTTCTTCAAAAGAGATAGGAACTGAAGCATCGTGCAAAACGTCTGTTATAGGAACACATAATTTTTCAGAGTACAAAAGATTGTGAATGCTTGAGATAATGTGAAAATGTCCAGTGTTCTTCAGTTTCTCGCAGGATTTGAGGTATTTCGTTGCTAATTCGCGAAGATTTATGGATTTCTGGTCATCGTGTCCTATTGTTAGCGCCAAACTGAGTACTGCTAGAGTCACCAATTCTTTTATGCTCATTGAGTTGGTGCTCAAAATTCGCTGATTTTGAGCAATCGCGACTTCATTGGCCATCAAAGGGGTTTCAAGTATATTTTGAGCAGTTTGTTTGGCGTCCTGCAAGATGCAGAAGTAATGGTTGATTTCGCAACTCGTGTAAGAAAGTTTTTATGAGTATGAGATTGTTTTAGAAACCCCAAACTCTATAGATAGTGATTTTAATGACAGAGAAAATGACGAAAACTTAGTTTCGATATATTACTGACTTTTTTTATTTTCTAAAAATTTTACTAACGTTCCAAAATTTTTGTTATTCTACAGAATTTTCATGATTTTATGCAAATCTCGAACGTTTTTAACTTTTTAAAAAAGTATACAAATTTTTCGGATTTCCTAGAATTACTGACGATTCTTTAAATTATTTGTGTTTTTCAGTTTTTCGTGATTTTCCGATTTTCTATAGATATATAGATGAAACTCTGACCTTGAATAAAGAATTTTCCGAGTCAACTTCATCTCCAACAGAATTCTTGTACACTAGACTTGAACTAGCGTTCGAAAATCCAACCTTTGCATCGTCCAGATGAAACATCTGAAAGTCAATATGAAAGCAAATAAATATTCCAAAAATATGTTTTACTGTATCGTTTTTATAGCATTAACTTTTATACACAACGCGCATTCATTTTGGCCTCCTGCTCGCAATGTAACCCCCCTCTCTCCCCCCCTCCTAAAAAATATATAGAATTAATTTTTAATAAAAAATTTTTTTTCAGGTTGAAATCGATGAAGACTCTTTTGAAATTGCATCGGACGACGAACATTACGATGAAATTCAAGACGAAATGATCAAACTTGAAGATCTCGTGGAATTTAAATCTTTGATAAATGACGGAGAAAAATATAAACCTTTACATTCTTACGTGGAATTTTATAATAAAATGGTAGCAAATCCAGTTACTGCTCACTCAGAAATTATTTCAGAAGATGAAATAACGCAGGAGTTACATCAGGAAAAAGAACCTATTTATGCAGGATTTAGAGACGTATTGAACAAGGTTTGATTATTTTTACATACTTTGAAAGATTTTATTTAGTGCATAATTGTAATTTTAATTAATGCATTTTCATTATTTTTATCAATCGATACATTTTCTCGAGATCGAAAATTGATTTATATATTTCCCAAACACGAAAAAATTGTCAACATTTTTCCCGGAAATTTATTTGGTAAAAGTGAATTTTTCGTTCTTGAATTTTAATCGGTGCTGGATTTACTGAACAGGTATGGCAGAAAAAATTACGGAGCGGCAAATTTTAAAGGAAACTTTTGAAATTTGTTTTAGTTGCGAGAAACTAAAATTGAGCAGAAATATTAATATTTAAATAACTAATGTGAGGATTTTCTGCTTATTTTGTTGGTATATGTAGCAACATAATTAATCAGTTCCATGATAACATTGCAACGTAATAAAAAGCTTGATAGTACAATAAGTGATTCTTCTAATTGAGAATGCTAATTGTTAATTTGAATTTAATACTACATTATTAGAAACACTTTCGCGTTCCACGTGATAATTAAACTTAGATTATCAAATTCTACAGGATTGGAAATTTTTATTTTACGATCCATATAAAAAACAGTCATCATCTCCAAAATTTTCGACATTTTTCAAATTTTAACGAAATGTTCGGAATAATGGAAATTGTCGAAACATCTTTATTTTTGTAATTTCTAAATTTTAGTATACTTATGAATAAATCTTGTCGACTATTTTTGTCACGAATTTTCAGAACGCTTAAAATTTCCATAAATTTTAGAATTTTCTAACTCCAAGAAATTTCGAACTATTAATAATTTATGAATTTTGCGGAAGTCCTATCGATTGAAAAATATTGTAAATGTGGCGAAATGTCTGAATTTCAGTAATCATTGAAAAATATGAATGATATTCATAAGAATGAGTAAATTTTTACCATATTGAAATTCCTGCAGTATTCGAAATTTTCAAATGTCTGACTTTTCGAATTTCTCTTATCAATTACATTTATACAATTTTGGAAAATTGCTGAATATCTGAATTCAAAAAAATTTAGTAAATTTTCATAATGTCAGTCTTCTTGGAAATTTCAAAATTACAATAACACACAGGGTTCCTTGAGTGTGAAAATTTATGAAATTATGATGGAATAACAAAATTTGCTAAAATTTCAGCATAACTGAAATTTTCGTAGTAAAATTGCTGAAATTGTCGAAATATTTCTATTTTAGTAATTAATGAATTTTATTATATTTATGAATAAATTTTGTCGACCATTTTTTGTCTCGAATTTCCAGAACGTTTAAAATTTCCATAAATTTTAGAATTTTCCAACTCCAAGCATTTTCAAACTATTAATAATTTATGAATTTTGCGAAACTCCTATCGATTGAAAAATATTCTAAATGTGGCGAAATTTCTGAATTTCAGTAATCATTAAAAAATATGAATGATTATTTATTCGTAAGGCTGAGTAAATTTTTACAATATTGAAATTCTTGCAATCTTCGAAATTTTCAAATGTCCGACTTTTCGAATTTCCCTCGTCAATCACATTTTTACAGTTTTGAAAAATTGCTTGAATATTTGAATTCCAAAAAATTTAGTGAATTTTTAGAATGTCAGTCTTCTCGGAAATTTTAAAATTACAATAACTCACAGGGTTCCTAGAGTGGAAAAAATTTATGAAATTATGATGGAATAACAAAATTTGCTAACATTTTCAGAATAACTGAAATTTTCGTAGTAAAATTACTGAAATTGTCGAAATATCTCTATTTTAGTAATTCATGAATTTTATTATATTTATAAATAAATTTTGTCAACCATTTTTTGTCTCCAATTTCCAGAACTTTGAAAATTTCCATAAATTTTAGAATTTTCCAACTCCAAGCATTTTCGAACTATTGATAATTTATGAATTTTTCGAAAGTCCTATCGATTGAAAAATATTCTAAATGTGGGAAAATTTCTGAATGTCAGTAATCATTGCAAAATATGAATGGCTATTTATTCGCAAGACTGAGTAAATTTTTACAATATTGAAATCCTTGCAATCTTCGACATTTTCAAATATCTGACTTTTCGAATTTCCCTTATCAATCACATTTTTACAATTTTGAAAAATTGCTTGAATATTTGAATTCCAAAAAATTTAGTAAATTTTTAGAATGTCAGTCTTCTTGGAAATTTTAAAGTTATAAAAATTCACAGGGTTCCAAGAGTGGGAAAAATTGATGAAATTATGATGGAATAACGAAAACTGCTAAAATGTTCCAAATAACGTAAATTTCGAAATAAAATTGCTGAAATTGTCGAAATATCTCTATTTTAGTCATTGATGAATTTTATTATACTTGTAAATAAATTTTGTCGACTATTTTTTATCTCGAATTTCCAAAACGAATTTCCATGTTTTAAAATTTTCAAACTCCAATTTTTTTCGAACTATTTATAATTAATGAATTTTGCAAAAGTTCTATAGTTTGAAAAATATTCTAAATGTGACAAAATTTCTAAACTTTAGTATTTATTGAAGATTATGAAAGATATTAACGCGGCGCACGAGAATTTGGAAATGATGATTCGAGAAAAAAATTTCGTTTTTTTTTTTTTCAAAAAATTTTCAACGTATGACAAGTTTTTGAATTTTCCTTATCAATTACATTTCTACAATTTTGAAAATCGCTTGAACGTTTGAATTTCACACAATTTAGTGAATTATCAGAATGTCAATCTTCTTGGAAATGTTGTAATTACAATAATAATTCACTGGGTTCCTAGAGTGGGAAAAATCTATGAAATTATTTTGAAATAACAAAATTTACTAAAATGTTCTAAACAATGTAATTTTGAAATTACTAAGTTTTACAAAACATCTGAATTTTCAAAGTTTCCAAATTTTTACATGTTTTCCCTCTTTTGTAATTTTTGCAAATTCATATGGAAGACTCGAAAATAATTTATACAATTCCTAAATTCACTGAACTTAAATTTTTTTCTTCAGAGAAGATGGTTATGGCGGGGGGGGGGGGGGGGGGGAATTTCCAAAATTTCCTATGGGCGCCAAATATCTGAATCCGACCCTGATTTTGATTATTTCAGAGATTTGCATCGAAATTCAAGAGAGATGGCCCAAAAAACGAATCAAAATCGACGAAACTGGGAGAAAAATCAGCAACGATAATTTCATTTTTGACAGAAAGTCCTAAAGTAGAAGAAGACTACGATTATGAAAAGTTTAAACAAGAATATGAAGAAGCATTAGAAAAAAGAAAACAAAGTGGAAAGGTTTTCAACTACACAAAGGAAGAAGCAATAGGAAAAAACGAAGATGAAAATAAAAAACCAAAAAATTGCACAACCATAGAAAAATCACAATATGGAATTCGAGCTATTGGATGCTTGTTGACTGATTTACGAGATGCGAAAAACCAAACCGACGTTAAAAGTGTTCTTTATAGAACTTACTCTATCGCAAAAATTTGGATTTTTATTTATATTTTTATTGCTGTGATTTGCTGGTGCCAACGAGGTAATTTTTACTCATAATAAAAAATTGTAATTACTACGAATAATTTAGGTATCAAAGTTGTATTGTTGATATTGATTTAAATATACAATTTTGTGAGTATAATAAAATTTTTGTAAACATAATCAATTTTTGCTATAAATTTAGTAAGTTAATTCAACTAATATCGTAATGTTGAAAAAATGGTTTTGAATTTCATCTCTCATGAATATTTAACGCTGATATTTTTTTTTTATCGAATTACGTATGAAATAAAAATCAACATTGTGGCAGTTATTAACTATGCAAAATTTTTATTATGTCAACAAAAATTAATTTTCTTCATTTAGAATTTTCCTCAATAATATAGATTGAGTGATTTTTAAAATTTTTGAATCATTCAAGGAAAAATTTGCTCTTTTCAAATGTTCTGCACATTTTACTGTCAAGTTTGAAGCCAAAACTTGAAAAAATGATTTTTAATTAGTCGATATTAAAAAGTGTGTTTTTTAATTTAATAGTCCGAGTCAAGATTTCTCAACTCAAGCATTCATTGTTTTTAAATAAAAAATTGCAAACTTTGAGATTCTCTTTACTGCAATTATAGTTTTACAAAAATATATTTTTTTTGCAATAAAAGCAGTAAATAACAAGTATCGAGATTTTCGATAAAAAAATATAAACCAATTGAATGCAGCATATTTATTATCCAATAAGAAGTATATTTAAAGTATTAAGAATATGTACTTTCATTTTTCATAAATTAAAAACAATCCTTTTTGACTTTATAGCATTAAGAACTTCAACATTAACCTTCTATTATTTATTCATCATTACCAAATTGTTTAACCAAATGGAAACTCTAAATCTATTTTATGTATAAATTTCAGGATGGTGCTGTTGTTGTTTTCGCTGTAAAATGTGCTTTCCAAGAGAAACAATAGAAGAAGACAAGAAATTTTTCGTTGAAAATCCCCCAGGAGTTTTAGAAAGTGAACAATACCAACCAGAACCATTGAAATACGAACCGACCATTTTAGAAGAAGATGCATATAAGCAATTTGCTAAAGCAATAAAAGAACTTTAAAATTCAAATTTGAGAAAATAGGATACATATGCCAAAGAATAGATAAATAAGAAAAAGTAAAATTTCAAAATACTCCAAAAAAAAAGGACAAATAAAGTGGAACTCACCCTGATGACTTTCTGTGATTTCTCCAAATCCCCTTGCCACAAACATTGCAACACCAAATTTTCTTCGGAAGAAAGCATGGAATTGACAATAATATTCGAATTGTTTCCTCGAGTTCCTGAATTTTCTTCAATTTCCAATAAAACTTCTTCATAAAATATTTTTTCAAAGAAATCCTGACTTGCTTTTTTAAAATTTTCCACACGATCCTTCAATCCATCAATATTTTCAACATCTGCGTCTCCCAAATCATGTTCCATCTCACAAATACTTTTTTTCAAAAGATCACAAATTTCCTTCATCGCAAATTTATTGCAAGCAAATGTAATTTTTGATGTTTCTTCTTTGATGAACAAAAAAGTAAACACGTTTTCCATAGTTTTCAGTTTCAAGTGCAAATCCAAGGGATTCAGAAGAATTCGAGCTTTTGAAAAATGCTTTTCTACAATCTGATGATCACAGTCATGATTTTCACAAGATAAAATGCCTTTGACGACACTTAGTAAAATTCGATATGCTTGGAAAATTCCTGGATTTTCGTCAACAGTTTTCAAAAAGTCTGAAATGTTCGAATTTGGAACCGACAAAATGATGGATGCGTCCAAGTACGAAAGAATTTTGTTAATCGAAAGATTTTCTTGATTCATGAGATTCTTTTTTTGCTCTTGTTTCAGGATCCATTCAGTGACCTTGAGCTTGTTCGCAACTGTTGAGTTCGGAGTGATGCATACACTATTTTTGAAAAGAAAATTGATTGCAAGGCACATACTGGAATTTGTTGTAGTTTTGTTTAACAGTGTAAGAGGTAGTGAAGAATTCAGGTATTGGACGAGCAACCATGGCCATGTGTTCTCGAAAGCATGACAGGATAGAATTTGAGAGGCCATTTGCAAATTCTGGTTGGTGATGCATGTCAAACAGATATTCTGAAACCAGAATAAACTTTTAAAATTAATATTTTTTCAAATCAATATCTCTTCGTCAAGGACTTAGCCAGAAATTTCGTTTCTATTTCGCTAAGGTGTGATTTTTTACTTGCATTTATTTCAGCAAGTTTGATAATTACAATTTTACTTGAGAATTGTTAATGAAAACTTTCCAAATTCTCAGGATCTTTGAAGCTGTTTGAAATCTCTGGAGTTCTCAACATTTTTTGAAATTCTAAAAATTTTCAAAATTCGCTAGACTTTCCAAATGTTTCAAATACTCCAAACTCTTTAAATTTGCAAAATTGTTGAAAATTTTACAATGTTCGGAATTATCAACGTTTTCAAAATTTTGAAATTTGTAAAACTTTTGAAATGTCAATAATCATGAATATCATGAATTTTCAGAGTTTCCGACACTTTCGAAAATCTCTGAATTTCATTATAATTAAAACTTTTTGGATATTTAAAAAGTTGTCAAATTTTTCGAGACTTTTAAATGCTTAGAATACTCCAAACACTTGAAATTTTTAGAATTGTTAAAAATCTGAATATATTCAAAATTATCAACTTTCTCAAAATTTATGAAATCAGAACAACTTCTTAAGCTTCTATAATCATAAATATTATACATTTTCAGAGTTTTCGAAACTTTTACAAATCTTTGAAATATATGAAAGTTGGGAAATTTTTGGCATTCTGAAAATTGTCAAAATTTTGAAGATACTTCAAACTTTTGATATTTGAAAATTTGTTTGAAATCTTATTATGTTCGAAATAATCAACTTTCTTAAAGTTTGAGAAATTTGTAAAATTTTCAAAATTTCAATAATCATGAATATTATAAATTTTCAGGATTTTTTAGACTTTTAAAACCTCTGAAATGTATTAAAAATTTGTAAAATTTAAAAATTCAAAATTTTTTTTCAATTTTAAGACTTGGAAAATGTTTAAAATAGTACAAACTTTTACAATTTGAAAAATTGTTGAAAATCTTACAATGTTCGACATTATCAACGTTTTCGAAATTTCAGAATTTGTAAAACTTTCGAAATGTCAATAATCATGAATATCATAAATTTTCAGTTTTCAAAACTTGTAAAAATCTCTGAATTTCATTAAAATAAAATGTTTGGATATTTAAAAAATTGTCAAATTTTTCTAGACTTTTAAATGCTTAGAATACTCCAAACTCTTGAAATTTTCAAAATTGTTAAAAATCTGAAAATATATAAAATTATCAACTTTCTGAAAATTTATGAAATTAGTACCACTTCTAAATTTCTAAAATAATAAATTTTTAGAGTTTTCGAAAATTTTACAGATCTTTGAAATTTATTAAAATTCTGAAATTTTTGACATTCTGAAAATTGTCAAAGTTTTATAGACTTTCAAAATTTTTATTATACTGAAAACTTTTAGAGTTTGAAAATTGTTTGAAGTCTTATCGTATTCGAAATCATCAACTTTTTCAAAGTTTGAGAAATTCGTAAAATTTTCAAAATTTCAATAATCATGAATATTATACATTTTCAAGATTTTTAAGACTTTTAAAATCTCTAAAATGTATGAAAATTTGTAAATTTTTGAAATTCAAAAAATTTTTTCATTTTCTAGACTTAAAAAATGTTCAAATAGTACAAACCTTTACGATTTGAAAAATTACTGAAAATCTTACAATGTTTGAAATCATAACAGTTGAAGAAGTTCGTAAAACTTTCGAAATTCCAATAACCAACAATATTACTTGTCAGAATTTTCGAAAATTATAGAGATCCCTAAAATTATCGAAAATTTTGAAATTTCGAAATTCCAAAATGTTTGTAATACTTTCTTTGAACTTTGCAAATGCTTCACATCCAGGGCCGGATCTACTTTCCGTGCCGCCCTAGGCCAGTGGATGAAACGCTGCCCCTTTTGAAACATATAGTATGATAAACTTCCTAAAAAAAAGGTCATCAGCAACAAAATGTAATTGGTGACCTTTTTTTTTAGAGATTTATCACTAAATATTTTGACTAAATCTTTCGACCTTTGAAATTTGCCACCCCCCAAAAACTTTGGAGCCCTAGGCCTTGGCCTTTCTGGCCTATTGATAAATCCGGCCCTGTTCACATCGTTGAAAATTCCGTGACGTTAAAAATGTTAAGAATTTATAAAATTCTCGTAATTTTGAGAATTATAAGAATATTGTTAATTTTCAGAATTTTTCCAAAACTCGTCAACTTCAAAAGTTCTTGGAGTTGTGATGATTTCCGAGTTTCTAAGAACTTGGTAAATTATCAAAATCCTCGTAGACTTAGGGCGAGGGGATCACTGTTGAGGTACGAGAAAGACGCAGAGAATAGAAAGCACGTCAGAGAAAGGGAGACGCGAAGGTGAAAGTGAACCTCTCGCCTTAAGAATTCGCGAAGTCTTACAATTTTAAAATCTTAAGATTTTTTTTTCCAATGTTCAAAATTATTTTAAAAAATTGTAAAAATATTAAAAAAATTTTTTTAGTATTTTTAAAATGTCTAAAATTATTGAGTTCCGCGAAAACTCTGACACTTGAAATAATCTGTATTATTTTGCAATGATCTTCAAAATAGACTTTTTTTTGATGCCCTACATTTTTAAAAAATTTTAATATTTTAGAAGCCCCCTCCTTGGTTACGTGCTTGCCCTTCGTCCACCATTTAAATAAAACATAGAACTCACCAAAACTTGAATGAGCCAATGTTTGTGTCTTTCTCCAATCAAGTCCTTCGTATCATTGTCAAGATAAAATATCAAGTCCATGATATTAAGTGCATTTCGAACACTGTAGGATTCTCGGAAAAGCAAATAATTCGCATCCAAAAATGCGTTCCAATCTAATAGTAATTCCAAAGATTTTCTGGATAGTAGCGAAAGTTCGATGTCACTTGTATCGCAAGTCTCCAACAATAATGGAAACAACCAGTAAAAAAATTCGTCCTTTTCAGTTTCAGTGGCTTCCAATTTCGACAATTTACACAGCAAAGTCCTCGAGTCTTCTTTTCCAACAAACTTGGGTTTCTTTTTTTTCAAAACGTAGTTGAAGTCTTGTTTTTTTTCAGAAGAGTCTTGCCAAGGAAGCGATTTTATAGTGATAACGTTTATTCCCTTGAAATATACATCTTGAAGAGAAAATTCGATTTTCCTCGAATTTTCATTTGATGACTTTGCGTGATTCAGCCATTGAATGAGAAGTTCATTAATCAACCAGCACGTGATTGCTGGTTTTACAAAAATATTGCTTCTGAGGAATTGCACGTATTCTTGTGACAGAGCGTCAACATTTTGGTTTTTTCTTTTTTTTTCTATCATGCTATGCAGATCTGGGAAATCCTGTTAGGAAATTTTTTTAATATTAATCATTATTACCAAATAAATACAGGTAGAAAAAGAAAATTGATAAAAAACAAAACACAAATTGGGAAGTTGTATTAATTTTTTTTTTATTGCTGATATTGTTAGTTTATTACAAAATATTAGACACGTGTTTTTTCTTTTTGTCATATTTCAAAAATTGACAAAAATCAATCGTTTTAAAAAGTTAAACAATTAGACATCATTTGCATGCTAGGTATATCTATGGATATGGAATTAAAAGTTCAAGAAATATTTGAAATAATCAATTTTTACAGAAAAAAAATATATAAATCCATTTTTTTTCACAAATAAATATATATGTCACCAAATTTGATTTTTTTTTCATGCAACTTAATAACTGAAAGTAAATGTAACGTAAAATGTGTGAATAGTTAAAAAATTTTTGATAAATAATGGAGAAACAGTTTTTTGAATTATTTTCGAATTTTATATTTCATGTGTTTTTTATAATGATTTTTTAAAAATTAAAAACGAAATAAAAGTAAAAAAAAAAACAGAAAAACTATTTGACTTTGATATTTTGGAAAATAAATTTTGAAAGTTGTGAATATTCTGAATAAAAAAAGTGGATATACTGCATTCATATAAATTTTTGTTGGTAAATTAAGAAATTTTTTCAGATCATTATTATTCAAAATATGATTTTTAGTATTTAACACTATTATTGATTGAAGGCAAGAAAATAAACGAATAATTGATAAAATACAGAATAAAAATTAGAAGTAGACGTAACATAGAATGAAATTCTTTGTGAAATGTGCGAATAGTTAAAATATTTTTGATAAAAAAAAAAAATAATAAGTTAAAATTATTTTTCAATTTCATATTTCATAATTTTTATAAAAACGTTTTTTTAATATAAAAAACGAAAGAAAATCAATATAAAAAAAATAGGAATACTATTTGAATTTGATATTTTGGAAAATAAATTTTGAAAGTTGTGAATATTCCGAATAAAAAAAGTGGATATTACTGCATTCATATAAATTTTTGTTAGTAAATTAAAAAAATTGTCAGATAATTATTATTTAAAATATTATTTTTAATATTGAACGCTATTATTGATTGAAGGCAAGTAAATAAACGAATAATTGATAAAATACAGAATACAAATTAGAAGTAGACAAAACATAGAACGAAATTCTTTGTAAAATATGTGGATAATTAAAAATTTTCGATTGAGAAATTTGACGATTGAAAAATGATCAAGAGTAAGACTTTCAAATAAAAAAATATGTATTCCACTTTGATAGAATAATTTAGAGTTAATTTTCTAATTATATGTTTCATAAGTTTTTATCATGACTTTTAAAATATCAAATTTACTACGAAATGAAAGTAGAAAAAAGACAAAAAATAAAATTTTTTCAGTAGTTCTGGTTATGTATTCAATGAATAGAAAATAGAAATTTCGATACCAAAAAAATTTGATTATATATTTTGGATGATAAACTTAATTGTGAATATTTTGAACAAAATAATTGGATTTAATTCATTCTCATAAATTTATATTAATGAACCAAACTTTTTCTGAGAATCATTTTCAAAATATCAAAATTACAAATTTTTTTTTATTTTGATATTGCTACCTTACATTAATTGAAACAATAACTAATTATTTCAATTTTTTCATTTGCCTTTCTTCGAGACTTTTTTTTTAGTAGTAAATTTAATGAAAAGAATTGTAGCTCAAAATTCATCAGATATCAAATCCAGAAAAATTTATTTTGAATGATTAGAAAATTTTTGGTTTGTCAATACAAATTTACTTATTTCATCATTTTTTTCAACAATATCTTAAAAGTTATACTTATTATTGATTGCATAATTGTTTAAAATATAGAAATTACCATGTTTTTTGATTTTGATATTACTATTTTATATTAATTGGATCAATAATTGTATTTATTAATATTTATTTTTTTTCGCATTTCTTTCAAACTCTTGTTTTGTAGTAAATTTAAGAAAAAGAATCAGAGTTAGAAATGTATGATAGAGAATTCCAAATAATAAATTGTAAAAAATTATTCAGTTTCTAATAACAAATTTATTTATTTCATCGTTTTTTCATCGATATCTTTTACTCATTACCTAACCTAACCTAACCCAAATAGTATTACTATTTTTTTTATTTTAATTTTGTTTCGTATTTTATTTTTAAAAAATGTTTTTAAAAAACTTATGAAATATGAAATTGAAAAATAATTTTAAATTATCATTTTCTTTTTTTTAATTATTTATCAAAAATGTTTTAACTATTCGCACATTTTACAAAGGATTTCGTTGTATGTTATGTCTACTTCTAATTTTTATTCTGTATTTCATCAATTATTCGTTTATTTACTTGTCTCCAATCAATAATAGCGTTAAGTTTTAAAAATAATATTTTGAATAATAATGATCTGAAAAAGTTTCTTAATTTACCAACAAAAATTTATATGAATGCAGTATATCCATTTTTTTTATTCAGAATATTCACAATTTTCAAAATTTATTTTCGAAAGTATCAAACTCAAACAATTTTTCTATTTTTTTCCTTTTATTTCATTTTTAATTTCTAAATAATCATTCTAAAAACATAAAATATAAAATTCGAAAATAATTTCAAATTTTTTTTTCTTAATTACTTATGAAAAAACTTTAACTATTAATACATTTCACAGTTTTACTCATTACCAACAGTATACAATTTCAAATCCAAATTTCCATTATATGTTTATATTCCCAGTTTGAACAAATATATAAATAAAAATTCATGCATTGATAGCGTCAAGGGTTCAAAGTTAACGTCAATTATTACCCATGACACTATTTGCAACTTTAAATATTTTTATTATTTAATTAAGAATTTAATAAATAAACTTTTTACCTTTTTCTTTTCATCGACTGATTTCTCGATAACGTCATTATTTTTTTCCTCCTTCTCCAAAATCATCAGCCGACTGTCAATCCATTTATTTTCTGGTATTTTCTCAACAGTTCTGCAAAAATGTGCAAAAACCAACATAGCAAAAAAAAGTTCAATCTGTTGCAGATATAATGCTTGAACTCGTATACACGTTCATTTTCATGTCATATACGAATCGCATCTGACACTACTAGTAAACAATAGCAAAAGTATTTATAAACACAATGACGAGGGGCGTCAACGAGATAAAATCCAAAAAAAGGAATCTCACCCGAGAAATTGCGTGATTTCTTCAAAAACTGCGGTGAAATTGGCGTTATCAAATTTCCCCGTGTTCGAGTGAAAAATGTGTTCAAGGTAAAACAACGCAGTATGCCATAACCTCAAGGATACGCATTTTTCTAAATCTGCAGTCTCGGGCAGGTTGGACATTTTGGCGACGAGCCAACGAAAAATGCATAATTCGTTCGGTGGATCGACGAGAATTTCGACTTTACGAGAATTTTTCAGAGTTTGTTATTGTAATGCGCGTGATAACAGTGACGACACATGCATAATGCATATAACAATATATAAGCGATATAAGCGTCAGTGACAACAGACACAATTGGACATATAGGACATAATTGCCACACGATTGCACACGTCGTCGAAAGACAAGGACAAGCTTACAACTCTTTACATGTTAGAAAGAGATAACGCAACACTGCGTGAGTCGTTGATTGTCGTGCGCGTCGTGTGCCAAGTTGTGCAAAGACGTACGCAGTCGCCAGACAGTCACGTCTGGTCACGTCAGTCACCTCTGGCTGCCTCTGGTCACCTCACAGAGTAAAATTTTTGCAAATTTAAGGAAATTTTACTAATTTTGTAATAAACGTTACATTTGCTAAATCAAGTTTCTCGAAAATGTCGTCGGCACGTTCAAGAGTAGCAGCGGAGAATGAGCTTAACATACAATATGTGCAATGCGATGGTTTGGTGGTTATGAAAATGGCTAAACATTGTCACGAGGAGTCATTGAGCAATATGGATGTCGTCCAGGGCGCTCTCCTCGGCCTTGTAGTCGACAATCGCCTGGAAATCACGCATTGCTTCCCTTTCCCGAAAAACGATGAAAGCATTGACGAGGAAGAATATCAATTGAACATGATGCGACGTCTACGAATGTAAGTTTTATAATTTTAATATTTTACGTGCCCTTTTTTTTTAGCATGAGATTCCTTAATGTTTAGATAGATTTTTTTTTTACTGAAAATTGATAATTGTAATAAAATGTAAAATTTTTTGATATAATGAATGGATTTATCATATCAAAAAATTTATTTAATTCATTATCATTTATCATGATTAAAAATTTAATTTAATAAATAAAAATTTAATACTGAAAACAGATTTATGATATCAAAAAAATTTATTAAATTTATTATTTATAATATATGTATTAAAAATGTTATATTTTCATATAATTTAATAAAATATAAATTTATATTATAATATATTAAAAATAAATTACTGATTTATGATAGAAATTTTTGTAAAAAAATGTTATAAAACAGCAATGTGAAATTATATAATTATAGTCGTAATTTTATTTTACAAGGGGAAGGCCTGAAGGTCGAGATTCAAATCGAGGTCGGACAAATATAATTCTCTATAATATTGAATTTCATTCGACACGTATAATGGCTTTTTTGTAAGTGAAGCCTGGTTTTGGAAATATTAATTTTTGAAATTCACGATAAACGTTACTTACATACTTCTAACAGTTTTGTAACTTTAAAGTCCATAGACAGCGATGGCGTAGTTGTAACGTCTCAGCCTGCAAATCCGGAATAATAGGGTTTTCAATCCTGGACGGTGTAATTTTTTTTTCTTTATTGATTAATTTAACAATAATTTTTTTTATAATTCGAACTTTATATTTATTCCATTCCATAACAATAAAAGTAATATTAATTTTTAGAAAATTATCATATTTCAGACACAAAATGTTCTTTGCCTACCTTTAATCGTTATGGTTTTTCAATTAATATCAATTGTATTATTATGGAATAAAATAAATAAAAGTTTAATATTATAAATAATATTATTGTTGAATTTTTTCGTAAAAAAAAAACCACCGTCCAGGGTCGAACCCTGCAGCTCCAAAGTCGCAGGTCGAGACGTTACAACTACGCCATCGCTGTCTACGGACTTTAAAGTTACAAAACTGTTAGAAATATGTAAGTAACGTTTATCGTGCATTTCAAAAATTAATATTTCCGAAACCAGGCTTTACTTACAAAAAAGCCGTTATATGTGTCGAATGAAATTCGATAATATAGCGAATTATGCTTATCCGACCTCGATTCAAATTTTGACCTTCAGGCCTTCCTCTTGTTAGTTATACTTAT
The DNA here is from genome assembly GCA_030522825.1 of Platygaster orseoliae. Taxonomy (NCBI): domain Eukaryota; kingdom Metazoa; phylum Arthropoda; class Insecta; order Hymenoptera; family Platygastridae; genus Platygaster; species Platygaster orseoliae. The sequence goes on from JAPYZL010147477.1 coordinate 34,257, forward strand.
TATTTTTTGAATGATTAGAATTTTCGTATTATTTTTTTTTACCACGAATTCCTTGTTTATACAGATTTTTTTTACTGAAAATTGATAGTTGTAATTGAAATGTAAAATTTTTTGATACCTGATAAATGGATTTTTCAGCATGAAAATTTATTATTACTATTTATTATTATTATTAATAATGTTATTAATATTATCCATTCATGACGAGAATTTTTGTAAATAGAGTTTTAGAAAATAGCTATGTGAAATTATACAATAATGGTTGTAATTTTAATTTTTTTTTTTTTATTTTAATTGTATGATGAAAATTTTTGTAATATTTCAATTTTCCAATTTTTTTCCGTAAAATTTTTGATGAAAATTAATGGTGGTACTGAAAACGAAAAATTTTTTAATAACTGATTCATAGATTTTTTAACAGGGATTTCAAATTTTAAAGTTATCTTTTGGCTAATTCAAGAATTCTCATTGTTAACAATGAGAATTTTTCATAATATTGTTTTCTAAAATGGCGTTGTATAATCATATAATCGTTTTTATTTTATTAAAAATTTTTTTAGTAATTCATGATTACATTATTATTTGCTGTGTTATTAGATTTTTCAATTTTCTTATTATGTTTATCATAAAAATTTTATTTTCAAAAAATCTGTGACAAAAATTGATGGTTGTAGTTAAAATGAGATTGTTTTATATCTGATAAATGGATTTTTCAACATGGAAATTCATGATTATTCATTATTATCAATAATGTTATTATTATTATTTATTTATTTATGACGAGATTTTTTGTAAGTAAGAGTTTCCAAAAATAGCATTGTGAAATTATGTAACTATGGTCATAATTTTATTTCAGTTATTCTTATTTTTTGTATGACTGCAATTTTTGTATTATTACAATTTTCCTTTTTTTTTTTTTTTTTTTTTTTTTTTTTTTTTTTTTTTTTTTTTTTTTTTTTTTTTTTTTAATTTTTATTTTTTTTTTTTTTTTTTTTTTTTTTTTTTTTTTTTTTTTTTTTTTTTTTTTTTTTTTTTTTTTTTTTTTGGTGAAAAATTTTATGTATTTAGAAATATTTGCTTGATATTATGAGAATAAGGTAAAAATTTTATTATGTTTATAAATAAATAAAAATATTATCAAGTTGAAGGATTTTAAACAATTTTGAAATTATTATCACAACTGTCTATTATTACCTATCCACATTCATTGGATTAAAATTTGGATGATTTTTATTTTAATTTCGGCAATTTTGAAAATATAATCCAACTATTATTATCCGAAGATTTTTTAAATTTTTTATTTTCACAAATATCATTATATTATTTAAAAAAGTAAAATATTATAAATCTTACAGAAAACCATTTTTTTCTTGAATACGTATACAATTTTTCGATTTTGTGTTTATTTCTGTTTGATTCCTTTACATAAAAAGTTCAATGTGTTCCCAAATAATAATCATTGTCACATAAAAATTCATACTCTACATTATAAATTTCATGTACTTTCGAATTTGATAAAATACTTCGATCTTATCAATATATTGTATCATTCCTATTTATTTTCGTTCGAACTGAATATCAAATTATTGAAATTTTATATTCACTTTCATTGAACGCCTTTCTTATTTACATTTATTTTTTTCTGATTTTTTAATATACATAATTGATTCTACCTCTCGAATTAATATTATATAATCATAAGATAATATTCCTACTTGATTTTCATAATAATTATTACTATGAAATAAATAATATACTCATATTGATCAAATTTTATGTATTTTCAAATAACAATTTATTATTTAGAAAAAGTCACATAATTTTGCCAGTATTTAAATCTATATAGTTCTTTTTGCTAAATTCTTATGTACTCAATACTTCATCTTATTCTAATATAGTGCAATATTGAAGAAGTTGAAAATGTATTGTACATTTTGCAACATGGTATAAATTTTTGTGATGCATAATTTAGTAACAAATACTATACTAATATATATAATATTTGTTTTTATAAGAAATACTATATTTCAAAACTCATAAAATCTCAACTATAAAAAGGAAAATATTTTATTTGATAAATTCAATTTTAGTTTCGTGAGAAAAAAATTGAATTTATGATTTAGTGCATTTGGCTTTTAATAGCGATTTGTTAAATTCGAAAGTTACTGGACAACATCTTTTGGGAATGTTCTGGAATTTGAGAGCGAGAGAGATGTTAAACGTCAAAAAGGTAACAATGGAAATTCGAATTTCAAAAACAGTAATAAGATAATATTTTATTTGATATTTTACTATACACGGGTATTAAATCCTGTGTATGTATAAGTGTAGTAAAAATTACAATTTATTTAGTATAGCTTCCATTTCGTTGATTTTTTATCACTAAAAACTATTCAGTTAAAACTGTCATGCATTTTGTAATTTCTACAATACATAATTTTTAACTACACAATTATGTAATAAATTAAATAAAAATAACTAAATCTGCATGACTTTCACAATGATTATGATTCATGCCAGGTAAGTGAGCTTTATTTTTTCAAAATCGACATATTCATATTGTAGGGGAGAGTCGGGTAATGTGAGAAGTCGGGTAATGTGGGAAATGGGGGTTATCCCTAAGCAGTTGAATTTTCTGCGTATAGGAAGTTTTCCTTTTAACCCAAAATTATTTTCTGTTCTATAGAAATGTACTTACCAGCGTGACTTTTTTTCTTAGAGACAGAGTTTTGAACTGTGTCCGTCCTTTCAAATTTTATTCGACATTAAGTCAAAATAGGTTTCCGGGTACAATTTCACTTTTGTTAATAAACCCATACACTAGATATCATCCTACGAGATTATTGTAATAAACTGCACTTGATTTTTACAAAAATCAACTATCGTTTTTACGATATGCAATTTTATAAAAAATGTAACGTATCGGGTAATGTGGGAAATCACTTGTCGGGTAGTCTGGCAAATTCGATCATGTGGTAATCCGCTAGTTTTAAAATACAATAAGTATAAACTTATTATAATTATATATATACATAAGCATACCTATATATTTACGTTTTTTCCTCCGATTTCCCCTTTTTTTCCGTGATCGTGAAATCAACATTTTTTCTAACACTTGATCATTGTATATGAAAGTATGATAAAAATTACCATTCCCAAACTTTAAATACATAATTTCTAGCATTAAATATCAATTAAAGAGTTTTTCGAGGGGTATAGGTCATTTCCCACATTACTCGACAATTTTCCACATTACCCGACAATTTCTCCCATTACCCGAAGTTGAAAGTTTTTCTCAAACGAAAATCGTGGTCACAAAGTTATCGTTTTTGTTCTTGAACCTCTACAAAAATAAAGCTAAGGCTTTGTTCTTCACGTTAGTGTATAACATTCCTGTCAATTCTACATATTCAAAATTCTATAACCAAAAATATAACCCTATTCCCAAATTACCCGACTCTCCCCTACTGGTTTACATTGATACCACGGTAATATTGTTCTTTTTTTGTCTGTACTGAAATTCGTCGATCCATGTGTATTCAAAGAATCACTAAAAAAAATGTACGTCGCAGCCTTCTGCTCTGAATAGAATCTCAAGTCCAAAGAAAGAGTAACCGCAGCGAAGCGGAAGATTGAAAATATGAACATAAAGCCAGTGTGAGAGGGTTGCGCGTCAAACGAGGGCTAGAAGCCACGGTGATTATACCCAAAAGTTTTTGGGGGCCACCGACGAATATGCTTTCTTTTCGTCGTTGCAATTTCGGTGAATTGGAATGTTTTGAAACCTCTCTCTTCAACGAAAGCATTCACGTGAACAGAGATTCCTGGCTTTTTGCACTTGCCACTTTACTTAACGATGATAATTATGTATTAAAAAATTGCAGTATTTTTTTTTTCATAATCATCAGTTATTCAGAATTGTTACAAGGATAATATTTTGAAAGACAAATAATAAATTATTGAATCGTAATCTCAATATTCCAATTATAGAATTGTTAAATTACATTCCTGGTACACAATGTTCAGGATATTTTTAACAATCTTACGGATACAGTATGAATATTTTTTTAATTTACGAAAATCTTATTTTAATTGTTTATCCAATCTGCGTATTTATTTTTTGCGATTTTCATAGAAAATTTTTTTCTAACACTCTTTTTGTTTACAAAAATTCATAAATTTGTGTTACCTCCAATCGATAAAAAATCCAACGTTTCTCGGTATTTCCAAGGTTTTTACTTTCGAAAAATGTCGGAAATTATTAATATATGGGGCGTTCGATGCCAGATCGGCTGCGACCAACAGGTCATGTCTCTGATATTCTTGAAATTTAGAAGATCGATAGAAGAGCCTAAATGATAAATAACTGTAGATTTTTAGAATTTTCGGTCCACTCCTGCAGATTCTATGAGATGTTGAATGTACACAGAATGTTCCGAATTTCTTAAATAACAAGTCAGCAAATAGTCTGAAAATTCTGAAAAAATTCATGATAATGCCTATGAGGACTGCCTCTGAGAAAAAAATTTTTTTAAAACATAACCTCAAAAATAGATAGCGTAACGAACACGTTTGTAACGAGATCGGATTTTGTTCAAAGTACACATTCTTCGAAAATTCTTAAAAAATTATCATTTGTAGCCCCAAAATTCACGCAAATTTTGGTAGCTTAACTTTGATGATATCTTAAAAACTGTAAAAGTTATGAATTTTTTAGTACAGTCGAGCGCGAGAACTTTTCGCGAAACCAATATGAATTTTTGTGAGTCGAAGTGAAGAACATTCTTTCAGCATTTCAAAACCAGTGTATCTTTAACACTATATGTACAAGTAATGAAACAGCCATATCGTACGAAAAGTGTTCTATTTTATGAGATGGTCAAGCTCATTCATGCACAAGAAACGAATAATTAAATAGTCAGGAACGTACACTGGGTTCAATATAATTCATAAAAAACTTTTCATTATCTTGAATCGAAATTATGAGTGTGTTCACAGTTTAGTCGAAAATTCTAACAATGACACCTATGAAATGTTTAATAAGTGTGATATTATTTGAATTAAATGTCTTAGAAAACGATGATGTGTAACATATTCAACGTGGATTATAGAATGCGTAAAAAGTGAGCAAAACAGTTCATTCGGTGTTACATATCATAACGATACTACTTTCTCTTCGTTTTTTCTTGAAAAAGATTTGATTTTAAGTCTTTTTCCATCAATGGGTCGCGCACAGTGAATCGAAAGCGTTCCTTTTACAGTTTTGCACTTGTTGAACCTTTCTTTTAGAACTTCCATTGTTTCTTCGTAATCCACAGTCGAAGAAAAAAAAAACATTATAATGATTCAAGTTTGATACAGCCCATTTGTACAGTTGCTGAGCTGTCAAAATTTCATCCCTCGTGCCACTTTGCACGTCCAACTTTTTGCCGCCACTTCGAAAATACACTGCTTAAAAACAAGAATTTGGCTTTGAAGATTTTTTTAAAAACGTTTCTTAATCATGAAAACGGTCTGGAACGGTCGTTTTTCAAATATTCGTAAATTCGTTTTAGAGTTTGTCCGGTCTGGGATTCCCAAATGTAGAAATTAGTACCCGATTATTTGAAGTATCTTCAGATATGAGTTACGTATTTTATTCTTTATTTCTACAAGTACTCATTCTGGAAAATCCAGACTTTTTAATAGATTTCCAATCGTAAAAAGTAAAAAGAACTTATACTTTAAAGACTTATTTCCGGGCTCATAATAGAACGTTAAAAACATATTCACATACTCCATTCATTGCGAAACGTTAACATCATTTAGTAACTTTCGTCATTATACCTCATTTCTGTTTACACTATAAATACAGAAGTCGAATTCGTGTATACGTGTCATTTTGTTCATTCTTCTGACCGACTAGACGTGAAAAAAGTCAAAAAAGCGCCGTCGATTGGAATCAGCCAGAACTCAGTATCACCCCTCTGCAACTTCCTATCCTTCCTTCCAAGAATGCTATAATATAATATTATAGTATTCTTGCTTCCTTCATTGGTTTTAGTTTTCATGCTGACCGCGGCCACTGGGCGGCGTCACCGTGCGCAGCACGAGCGACCTAACCTTCCCCGGGCCACGGGGATATACCGGATATACCTATATGCCCTATTGGCATACTCATAAGGGCTCGACCAGGTCGAAGTCGAATGGTCGAATTCATATATTACTATATCTATATATATCGTATATATAGATATAGTAATACATGAATTCGATCATTCGACTTCGACTTGGTCGAGTTCTTGTGTGGAGGATATGTATCCCCCGGATCCTCCGTGCCGCCATCTTGTTGACGCACACATATAGGTAAGGTTAGGTCGTTCGTGCCGCGCACGGTAGCGCCGCCTGTAGGCTGCGGTCGGCATAAAAAGTCGCCAGAAAGGAAATTGCAGGGGGCTGCTCAGTATTAACGTCAGCAAACGTTTGTAACGAAATACACAGTCATTTTGTATTATTTCGGCGTAAACCAGACGTAGAACATGGTAAGTTGAATGTTAATCATACATTAAGTTGTTCTACCACCTAATAATGGCACACGTCATAATATATGTGGAAATTGTGTGTTACAGCGCGAAAAAATAAATGAGAAGTCAGTAGATTGAATCGAGAAATCTCGCAACTGTTGGAGCGAAACAAAAATGTAGTAGGATTAACTGCTGAAATGAAGCTTGAACCACGTTCAATCGATCAATCTGTTGAAGGTAAAATTTAACTACTCAATGAGTATTACACGTGTTTTAAAAAATAAATTATGATGCTTGTGAATTACATGATTCATAATACAAAGTTGTTTATTGTGTTCATTAATTGAAAAAATTAATCCGTCAGTTCCTTTAATACTAACTCCTCATCACAGCGTACATTCAATTTATATTTCGGAAATCTTAAGAATTATTATTAAAAAATATTCCTTTTCTTGTACAAGGCAGCTTCGCTTGTAAAATAAACGATTAGACATGTTGAAAAGCAAGATAAATCAAACTTTTCATTTTCTTCAGTCTGAACCTTTTCTGATCAAGAATTGGAAAAAAATCTTTAAGTTGTTATTATTTTGTATTTAAATCATCAGCCAGCTCTGAGTTTCTTGGCACTAAATGTCGTGATTAGCGAATTATATAACTGAATGACTTAATTATTTTTCAGAACTCTAGATTATGGTATAGATAGTTTAATCCCGAAATAAAAAAAATCAGTTAATTGTTTCGTGGGAAATTTGAATGATTTTTGTAAACGTCAGATAACGACAATGATAAATTTCAGAATTCCAAAGTTTATAATCATATTATAATCAATCATTATCGAATATTTCAGTAATGTTACATTTTAAAAGTTGAGCCTTGAATATGATAAGTTTTGTTAGTTTAGCAATTCAGAGTTGATTACATTTATTTCTGAAATTTTTATTGCTAGAAAAGGCATTTTTCCAATTGTGGTATTTATATCAAATTTGCCGTAATTAAATATTGGAAATTTTCAGTATGGAAAGAGTGTGAAGATAGTTACATACGCGTGATCAACACCAAACGGTATTGTGAAACTCGTATAAAATGGATAACAGAAATTTTTAGTGGTGATTGTTCCTCAGCATCGAGAATCACGTTCCAAAATATAGTCGCCAGTTATTGTGAGATGATTCGGAAATGGCTTACATTGTGAGTATGCTGATGAATAAATTTAAAGTATTACCCTGAGACAATTAATAGCAAAGAAAATACATTTAATTTTTTTTTCATAGACGTAAACAATATTCTATTTTATTGCTCTACGTTTGTGCCGTAGGTATTTTGATGAGGTTTTTAGTGTTTCAATTATATTATAGGTAATTACTTATTTAAAAACCGTTGTGCAATGGGGCAAAATCATTCAATTTCTTATTTTGAAGCTAATCCATACGCGATAAACGAACGTGAAATACAATTCTAGTTGTTTCTGGAGTCATGAATCATTTTTCAAATGTAAATGCTTACATATTTTCTGATTTTGATCATTACAGAAATGAAATAAATGAAGAACTCCAAAACTTGGGAAATGACATCATACGTCGTCAGAAGTGCTTCCTAAGGAACTTCGCACATCACGAAAAATGTATAGAAGAGCAGTTGAAGAAGCTGTTCGGAATATAGATGTACAGTGTCAAATGATTTTTTCATGTAATTGTTTAGATTGTATACCTATGATTTTTATCTGTTACATCAAAACTTGTTATCAGTTGCGTTTTGCACGTCAAAAGTATTTGTATTTTAATTATTATTATAACCCATTATAACCATATATTTGTATTTTTTACGACAAGTATAGTTCTTCTTCAATGTAGATAATTGACGAAAAATTCACATCTGCCAAGTATTGTATACCGTTATGCGATATTTTTAGACAGCAGCGTCACATGTTGTAGTTTAACTGAGTAAAATAGTAAAAATTATTTTAAAAATTCACTGTCAAAGTCTTTTTTTGTATGATTTTTTGCTATCATAAAGTAGGTGTGAAAAAATTCGAATAAAAATATGAGACTTTTAATTATTTATTTTCTGCTAATGGCAATTATCGGTTGTTTCCAAACACTATCATAGTAAAAATATATTGTATGATTGGAAATAATGCATGATTTTTTGCTATACACCCTTATGAAAAAAGCTCCCAAATTTTGAATGTTTACTCTCAAAATTTTTGAGCGTTTTTGGTTGAGCGTTATTTTGCACGCTCAACTTGAGAGTACTTTCAACTTGAGAGTTATTCATTTTTAAATGAATAAAAAAAAAAAAAATGTTCGCAGTTTTGCGAAATTGAATTATTCGTTGCAAACTGTTCGTTTTTTTGCTGTTACGATGTTTTTTCTCGTGGTTTTGAAAGGATTGGAAATGCAGCATAAAAACGTCGTATTTTCTGGTAAGAAAAATAGCTTAAAGATATTTTTTTAATAAATTGTAATAAAAATGAAAATTTTCTGATTTTCGAGAGAACGATCAATCTGAAAAGACAGGAAATTATCGAAACATTTCATGTTGTGACAGAACAGTTGTAATACGTAGATTTAATAGAATTTCAGTACAGTCAGAAGTAAAAAACATTTTAAGATTTTTGATTCGTGATTGAATATCAACGAATTATCAACACTGACCAAATATACAGAAATAAAAAATATGTTCTAGGGATAGGAAACTAGAAAGAAACTCGTATGAATAGTGTTAGAATTTTTCCGAACCACAACCTGTTTATGTTGCAAGACAATACAAAATTTTTTTTAAGAATTTCTGCAACTTTGATTTATTTTCTTGATTAATTTTTTTGTTGTAAAATTCGAAACATGGCATAATTGATTTTGCAGTCTCAAAGTTCCGTGTTCCGATTACGAACGATATTTTTTTCTCCAACACTGTTATTTAATAACACATTTTTGTATACTTTTTTAAACGTAAGGTGAATTCCACACGACAAGTGAATTTTCATGAGAAAGTTTTGACTTGATGTTTCAGAGCTCTTGAAGAATATATGTAATTTTTGCCTTTTTGAAGAACTGCTATGCAGGAAAAAATAAAAACACTAAAAAGGACAATGCACAAAAGTTTTCAAGTTTTTTGTTCAGCATTTGTTGCAAGAAAATTCACAACTGAGAAAAAGTCACATATATTTTTATCTTCTGACAGATTAAAAACGTAATCTTTACCAAGTCCTCTTTTTTACAACTGTTACTGCGTTTCTAAAATCATCGAACTAAGTTTAATTAAAATTCATTTAGATTAAGTTTATTCCTAATTCCGTCTTATCAGTTTTGTGCGTGCAATGTACTGCAATAATAGATGACATGGCATAACTTAAAAACCATTAGTCACTATAGCAGACCCAATTCCCGGTAGAAAATTGTGTCAGTCTAGCTCCATTCTTTATCCAAAATTTATTAATACGCCAGGAAATATCCCAAACCCAAATCTTTTTTTTTCCCCCGATTTTATTCTTAAAATTTATCTTCACAGTTGATTCGCATGCAGAAATGCAAAGAAAAACTTGGTCCAGTAAAGATAGCCTTTAAAAATTTTTCAGGTTGACGAAGCTGCATTTTTGCTGAAATGCTCTTCACCCCTTCAGAATACACCATGTAAAATGAAAATACTATGCGGTTGACCGTTCAGTTGAAAATTTAAAACATATGTCAACAAATGCGATTAAACGAAAACGGCCCTAGTCACGAAAAAAAGTTAGAAACAGAAGTTGTTCAAGATTAAATTTCCGGTAAAAAGTGTCTCCACGAAAAATCGCGTATTTGCAATATTTCGCCGGGAAACGGATCTTAGGTGAGAAAGTGCAGGGCCCTAGTGTTTTTTGGACGACGAAGGTCGAAGGTCACTGGGTGAAAAGGAAATGCGTCAACCGGTTTTCTCGCCGTTATCTATCACTCATTTTTCTGTTCTCTTTTCTTTCGCCCGAAATTTATTTCAATCCCGTTTTCGATAGTATTTTATTTTTATTTTTGATTGAAAAATAATATTCTGACCATGTTATATAATCTGATTTTTATCGTATTTTGTATATCTGATTTTTCTTCACATCTGATTGTTTTTTATATCTGATTTTTTCAATCTGATTTTTATATCGTATATTTTATATCGTATCGTAATTAACATTTATGTGTATCAATTATATAATGTATTATTTATATCATCATGTATGTTATTAATAACTTTGTTTTATAATATTTGAATTAATATTTATGTTTAGTAATTTATATTTCCCCAATGATTTTGATTTTAATATGAAAAACAGAAATTTTTTCATAAAGTGACCTCATAAAAACCTTATCAACAAATTTTTTTCTATAAAAAAGAGAAACACTTATATAAAAAATTGTACATTTTTTATAAAAAAAATATTCGAGTCCCCCCCCCCAAAAAAAAACAAATTTGATATTTTTGTAAAAATATTCCAATCTTATGAAAAAATTTCACTTTACATACTTTTTTTTTTTGGAAGAAATGTCTTTTTATAAAAAAGTAATTTTTACAAAATTCAAGAAAAAATATATAATAACTTGTCACTCTGACAAGTCCAAGTTAAAAAAATTGTTAGAAAAAAAAATGTTAGAATGCAATGTTTAGAATAAGCGTACCCCAATCATCTGTATATTTCCGACGACGAATTACTATCCTCCACGCTTGCCGATTGCAACGATGAGAATCGCCAACTTCAATTTCCATGATAGTGCCCAAATCGATAGCTGCCTACTTCATTCGTTCGCAAACACGAATCAACTCTGGTGTCTACGCACTTGAAACTCCGTCACTTGGTATATAAGGCGCGACGAGAGACTGCTTGTTTCCGAGTGACTATATGCCCGCAGGAAATATATAGGCGTTTATACATATTTTCTTCTGAGTTACAATCTTCCTTCTTTTGTCCTCCCCTTATTCTTGAGGTATTTCGCATCCCGACATTGTTCCTCTTTAGTCTCAAGGGATCGCGGGGCCAACACAGCGAGATATCGGATCAATTTTTTAAGCCGAGGGTGCTGAGACTTTACACTCCTTGAGATACGGTTTCGGGAGGGTGCTCTCGCTCCTTGTCAGAGCCGCGAAGAAAATTAAAACGACGACTCGAAAGCATCGAAACTGGAAAAATCTCCGACCCCTTCCCCCCTCCCCTCTTTTCCTCCTTACCCTTTTATCCCAATGCGAAATTTCTCTTTGTCCCCAGAAAGCTGGATATCGACTCATTTCTTTAGCTGCGACGAATCGGTGCATCGAATTTATTTACAACCCCGTAATCTTGGCGATGGCGGGTGTCAATAAAAAATTTTTTAAAAGTCGAACGTTATGACTTGGGCGTTGAAGTATGAATCACTGCTTTGTGGTTAAATGGATTATTGTTATAAAAACTCGGAGGATAAGCATTATCGTTTTTACTCTTCAGGGGAAGAAATTCATTCCTTCAGTTTAGGGGAAGCGACGTTGTCAAACGCAAGCCTGTCGTTAAGTTTACGACGAAATATTCATTGGTATGCCTTTTTCTACGTTCTCTGAGTAAGTGTGAGAACTAGTTTACGCTTTAGGATTTTTTTCGTACACAGACAAGATTTAATAGTAATGCCAGACGTTTTGGAGATAAGAAAATAAGAATCGTTTTTGCAGGGGATGAGTTTGAAAATATTCGGAGACTTCTTGCTTTCGCAATACTCAATTTTATTCCTTTTTTTTTTATCAATTGTCAGGTCCAAAATATTGTTCTATTGTATGCATTGAATTGTTCGATAGTTCCGAAATTTTAGGATGAATTCGAAGACTTGTACCCAAGAATTCGAATGTATTACTTCTGTAAAAAACACCTTCTTACTCCATTATGTGTATTTTTCTTTCTACTTCTGCAAGAAATCGTATCTTTTCTCCCAGACATCAGTCATCGATGCATCTTGGAAGAAAAGGCGACACTTTACGGTTAAACTATGAAATGCGCGACGATGCTGGCTTCCATGACGAAGCAAGAGACATAAATTATATGGCGTCGTAAGTGATAACGCTCCTGGAGAATAAATATTATACGATGCGAAATAAAAAAAAGGCAGGAAAACAGTTCGGGGTAAACGTGGCCGCAATAACTTATTGCGGCCAACGCGGTAAGCGGCGTTAAGGCTGTTCTGGAAATCGAATGCGCGAAGGAAATTAGCTCCTAAAGTCGAACGCCGAGGGATAAAGAATGGAGATAAAGCAGCCTCCGCATTGGCGAAGCAATGGGAAAGAAAAAAAAAAAACGCGAAAAAGGAAGCTTGAAACTAAATCTTTGTTTGAAGCATAACATTTTTAGTAAAAAAAATCCAGATATACAAAGAATGGTTGTACCTGTGCCGGAACTCATGGGGAAAAACGTCAATTTCCAAATTGTATATTGTACTTTTCAATAGGGAACTAGCGTTGTGTGTTTCAATTTTTTGAGGTCGTCTTTCAGCAATCCCTAATGACGGTACAGTAATAAAATCAAAGACAAAAGAAAAAACACAGAATTATGTATGGAATTCAAAAAAAAATGTTTAATCTTTCATAAAATGTTCCTGAGAATTGCAATTCCAAATTTTCCTTGTCATTTAAAATATTTCTTTGATTGCCAAACTCATCGAGAATTAATCAACTTCACTAACGCGATTTATTATTTTTTACGAAAACGTAATATATTATCGTATATTACATTTACATATCGTTGGGTCCCTAGAAGAGTATCGTATTTCTCGGGGCTCCCGAGCATTTCATCGTATATTTGACAGAGGTGAAACATTCCATCGTATCTCAAAAGTCACAGTTTCGAGATAACTTGATGTAAAGTTTCCGTCACTTAAGAAACACAATGATAGCTCGAAAACAATATGTTACACATGTTTCTAATCACATATTATTTATATTTTTAAGATATTATCTTTAGACTCATGTCTTTGTAATTTTGAAGAAAATAATAAATACTATCCTTTGAATATAAAGCAAGAAAGACAAAAATTGAACATATTGAAAATATTTCTCCATAAATAAATTCAGGCGCAAAACGAATAATTTTTCTTGCACCAGCATTGAAAAATGATGATAATGTAGTGGATTTAAAAAAACAATTGTTTACTGCAATAAGTAATTTTTACAATAATTTTTTATTATTTAAAATTTGAAAGCTGAAAACTTAAATATGAAAAATTGATTCATTCCCTAAAAAAATAATTTTGACGTAAAGATTTTTAAGTATCTACCCTTCTGTCTTGAAAATTTACTGTATATGATAATTTTTAGAGTTATGACTCATGAAATAATTACTTAAATTATGATCATATAAGTGCCGCCGAAAATTTTTTTCAATAATTTTTGTCTTGAAAGAATTAAATGATAATTTTCCTACAGATTCATGCTCGGAGTTATCACTTGCTTATTTTCCACATTGTAATAAATAAAATTCATTTGCTTAGATAATTAAATTTAACTTATTGTTGCGAAAATATATTTTTACAAAACGCATATGCCTTTCATGGTTTCTAAAGCCGTCTTTTGCATATTTTGCATCAATAATATTGATTATTGTACTATAATAAATTTCTTTTTTTTAATTTATTTCAATTTATTTCAACAAAATATTGCAAAAATTTTTTTTTGCAAGATGTACCTATGTTATTCTCATAGTTTTTTAGGTCGCCTAGTAAGAATTTTATATCGTTTTTGCGAAATTTGTTAATTTAAACTATATATTCGAACAAATTATTGAAAAATTTTTCTGTTACAATATGTATATCTTTTTTATGGCTTTTTAGGTTGCCGAGTGAAGATTTGATATTGTTTTCGCAAAATTTGTCTCTTGAAACTATTTATATAGACAAATGTTTGCAAAATTTTTTTCTACAATATGTATATACTTTTAATGACTTTTTAGGTTTCCAAATAAGGATTTGACATTGTTTTTGTAAAAGTCGTTTAAAGAAACAATTTTTTCAAACAAATAATTGCAAAATTTTTTTTTTCTACAACATATATATATATATATATATATATATATATATATATCCTTTTCATGCCTTTCTTAGTTGCCGAGTAAAGATTTGACATTGTTTTTGTAAAATTATGTTGTTGATATACATTCTATGGAAGAAAAATTTTGAAATAATTTGTTTAAATAAGTTATTTCAATGAGCAAATTTTTCAAAAACAATATCAAATCCTTACTCGCTAACCTAAAAAGTCATGAAAAGGATATATACATATTATAGAAGAAAAATTTTGCGATGTGTAATTTGTTCAAATAAATTGTTTAAATAAATGAATTTTACAAAAATGATCTCTGATTCTTACTTAGCAACGTAAAAAACTATGAAAACGACATCAATCTTGTAAAAAAACTTTTCCAATATTTTATAAAAATAAATTGTTTAAACAAATAAATAAGACAAAATCAGTGTCATTTCCTTTTGCAACAACTCAAAGAAACGTAAAAAGCATATTTTTTTTATGGAAACATAATATTGCAATAATGTGTTTAAACGCATTGTTATAACAAATTTAATTTACAAATAATGGAAATTCGTTACTCAGCGAACTAAACAACAGGGAAAAGCACATTAATCTTGTAAAAACAAAATGTTCCAAAAGAATAGACAAGTCAAAATTATGCAATCAATCAGTATTTGATCATTCCAATTATTGAATTTGTTTTTCAATTTTAAAAGGTAAAAAATTAAAAATTGGTTTCCAAATTTTTTGTGGAACATTCTTGAGGGCTTAAAGAAACCAATAATGACTTTTTCGGAAAAACTCAAAAATTTTAGTTACGATGAAATGATTCACCTCTGTCAAAGATACGATAAAATGCTCGGGAGCCCCGAAAGATAGGATATTCTTCTAGGTACCCATCGATATGAGTTATGCCTTACTAAATTAAAAAAAAATTGTTTTTTATATTTATAATATATGAATACATTTCAATTCCTATATTTTTAAAATTTATAGTATACACCATAACAATAAACGTTAGAGTTGAAAAAATTCAGGCTCTCGCGTCAACTATTAAACATCCATATCAAATTGAGAATAGTAACACTTCAATTGCCATACCCCGAATTTCTGTCCAACGAAACTCGATGCTATTCGCAAGTGCATGGAATCAACATACATCATCACATTGTCACAGGGAGTCCCTTAGAATCCGATATTTCCAGAATCGCGAGATTTACGCTCCATATAGGCAAATTTCCAGAGCATTGAGGATGAAAAAATGACCATTGAGCACGAGCCATTTCCCCGAAATGTATGCCCGACGCGTTATGGAAAAAGATGCGATATCTTGACCAGGAAACATTATACTAATCTTTAATGACGCATGAACGAGCCAGAAACCTTTGAGAAAATATCTGTAATTGATATTCGAATCGGCGTTATTGCCATGTTCAGGTCCTCGAGGGCAGACATGACGCATTGTGCCAAGGTAATATCGTCCGCCGAAAAGGAGCCAAGTGAAAAGAACGACCTCTTGTTAGGAACATATTTTATCGAAAAACCTAGCGTTGAGAGGGAAAGAACGACTGCGGAGAGGAATGCACGAATTCCAAGTTGGACTAATTTAAATATCAGCTCCAGTAGGGTGGCTTGTAAATCTATCTCGTTGGCAACAAATTTATAGGGCAGGCGCGTATGGATGTTTTATTTAAGAGCATCGCTCGCACGGTTAAGTTAGGCACCGGCGTATAAGGTGATTCATGAATAAAATATCACTGCTAATGCCCGGAGGCTGGGCGGCGTGTTTTTCGCCCTTCGAAGAGCCGATGCATCCCAAAGAAAATGAATGATTGGGTTCGCTGCAGTCGTAGACGATGGCAGTAAATTCTCGCCTCTCTCGATACTATTTCCTGTTTTCGGAAACTGTCTCTTGCGCGGTGAGAAAGTATTTTTCGTTGTCGCGGCGAATTTTAACGCGGGATTTTGATATCGTTCGGATTTATGGAGTGCGAAGGATAGAGGAACAAAAGTGACTGTGTAATACTTCATTCAGTGACAGGCTTGCCAGACAGTGAAAAAATCCTTATACTGGATATAAAAAGATTCACACTATTTCTGGAGACGTAAGTTATTGTTGTGTAGTTCGCAATTTTTTTACGACTTGATTTGTTTTTTTGAATCGATAGATTTTTTGTGGATTATGATGAAATGTAATCACTTGTCATATTGCATGATAAGTACAAACTTTTTGAGATTTTTCGTGATACATATATGCCCTAATTTATAAACATGTTTCTGAGTTTTTATGATTTCTTATAATTTTTATGTTTTTTTATCGGTTTCGATAATCAAGAACTCACAATTAACACTTTCAATGATTTTTTTGTTGTTTATTATTTACAGTGATTTTTTATTATTTTTAACGAAAAAAACTTATGTACTGTAATTTTATAATATAGGTATATATTGCTATTCTTTATGATTTTTCGTGGTTTTAAAACTGTAGGCATCATCGTCATATAGTTTCATTTTTGTTTTTTAAATACTCACTCTCAATTGTTATTATTCATTAGAGTTTGTAATGACTTTTCATGATTTCGCCTCATTATTGACGATTTTTACTAATTTTTTTGCATTTTTCATACTTATATATCAATCACTATTATTTCGTTTTTCTGATTCAATCATTTGACGTCATTTGAAATATTATTAGGTATTGATTGATGATGTTTTCTCGATTCACAAATAATTATAAGGCCAACTACGAATTAGTTTGTTTCATTTATTACGATTTGTTTTATATTCCACAATTTACTATCGTTATTCATGAATTTTCTGTATTTTCAAAAATCGTAGCAATGAATTCTCCCTTGTGTCTTATCGTTAAACAATGTGTTAAATAATTTTTCAAAGTTCGCCAGTTTCATTGTTTTGCTTTTTCAAAATTGTCATCCACCGTTCGTAATTTTTTGTAGTTACGTGTTCTATCTTATAATTTTGAAAATTGTTGCATGGTAACTTTTATTCACATAAATTTTTATTTCCAATCTCAATGACTTTCAAATGTTATTTCAATTTTCGCTAGTTAAAGGTTTGTATGTTCAAGGAAAAAAAAACTTTTCAACTAGCCAATTTCTCCAATATAATATAATATGGTAACCGAAAAAATATATTTAAAACTATGGGAATTCATCGTTCGACAAAGATCATTATTTTTTATTGTTTTTACAAGTTGAGAAAAGATCTAATAATTTTTCTGTAATTTTCTTTTATTCTTCAGGATTTCCTTGTGTCCTACGTATTTTTGTAGTGTTTTTAGTTTATTTACATATTCAAGTAATTATTTTAAATTTTCTAAAAATGGTTCCCTTTTTTTCTAATTATTATTTATACTTAACGTTAAATGCTGAATACTTTACATTATTTTTCCCTGTCTTAGAGAATGTCTCTAAGTTTTTTCTTATTGTTATTGAATTTTGTATTGACTCTCATTTTCGCCTTACATGTTTTATTAGTACTACCCATCATTTGTTCCACTATCAGGCAAATACTCATCGTTGTTATATTTTGACCATTATAAAAAAAGAAGAATAGATGAATTTTTTAAACAATGATTCGAAAAAATCATCGACTTTAAATTATTAAAAAAATTTAATTTTCAGCTTTTTAGAGCTACGTAGGGAAATTCATTGAATATTTAAAACAATTCATATTCAATGAAGTTCAGTAGCCAATAAATTTTATTTGCAAAACTCTCCGCAAAATACAGTATTTCGTACTCTGAAAGCCTCCGCAAAGTGGCCTTTTGACGTTAAACTGTTATACGTTACTTTAAACCGTTTTTAATTTTTTTTCCGAAAAATTAAAAAAAAATTTTTTTTTAATTTTCTTTCCGAAAAATTTTTTTTTTAATTTTTTTTCAATTTTTTTTCCGAAAAATTTTTTAAAAAATATTTTTGCCCCAAAAAATTTCGTTTTCCAAAAAAAATTTTATTTTTCAAAAAATAGTAGATTGTGTACCAAGGCCGCAAAGTAGACTTTTGTCGTATAGACAGAATTTTGAGTTCTAGGCGAGCACGTGCCAACCAAAGCTTTTGTTACAGCAACTAATGCTGAATTTTTATGTCTGATCATTAAGATGCAATAAACAATAATTTTGTTATTATACCTAAAATTTTGGTTATATTACCCAGAACTTTGATAGGCTCATATTTCACTAAATCAATGGTTGCTGTTACCAAAAATTTCTCTCCGTGTATGTATAATAGGTTTTTCATTGTAACCAATAGGTCATTTCGCTTGGCGTACAACCAGCAATGGGCATTAAATACCACACGGCAAAGCTACAACAGTAGGTTTATCACGAACAATACGAGATAACGCGAGCACTAGACCCAGCAATAAATTCGTACCAGTCTCGAGATATTTCATAAGGGAGGAATCCATCAATAACGCAGACAGGAGCTCGACGACGAGTGTATGTACGTGCGTGATTCTTGCCCGGCTGCGAAGCTCCCCTTTACCGAAGCAATAAATAATGCGATAAAACACGGGTTTGTCAGGCTATCACGGCGGGAAAAGATGATGGGCATCGGGTAAAATCTTTCTCCATCGAGTTAACCGTATTTCCCGGCGGCCGAGGTCGTTTCGCCGAGCGTTTGAATATTTTCGCCGAAATGATGTGCCACCCATTGGAACGTTTTCCGTGGGCACCTCGGTAACGACAAGTGGTTTCCCTTGTTTTCATCCGCGACCTCGGTGAATTATCGCCAACCGTCGTAACGCCAATGGCCAAGATGATCGTAGCCACCCGCAGCGATAGGTCGTCGAGTGGAAATCATATTCGTAAAACCAGCGGACCGAAACCGGGTGCTTTATTCTTCCTGCGCATTACCGGGGCCGCGAATTTATTAGCACTCCGCGCGGCGTGGAACGACCATCGCCAATCACGAATTACGCACTATAACCGAAATCGTAACCGCTCTTACGGTCACTGCGCCTCTCTGGTAATCGAGCAGACACGGAACTTGGGTGTTATGGCGGCTATGACGGCTCGGACGAGTGTTATCTCATGCATACAGGGTGGACGAGTTCGAAGGACATTGTGTGCTGGTCTTGTATTTTCGAGTCTGGTTTTTCAAAAAATTACGTACACTGAAAAAAAACTTCCATTACATTATGGAAGTTTTTATCCCATACATAAATAGCAAATTTTCCATACTGTGTTCTATAATTCCCATCCATTTATAGAATTTTTTTTATTCATGTATAAAATTTTTGGAAAAGTATGGTAAAAAATATATACTTGCATAGAAAATTTTCTATATTTTTGAAATTCCTATAGATTGTAGAACAATTTTCATAGAACATGGGAAAACTTCTATACACAAGTATGGAAAAATTGCGATTATTTTTTACGGCGTTTTCATTTCGGGATCTTATAGTTTTTGGTCTTCGACAATTTTATATTCGAAAATAATTCTTTCGTAATCGTCTTTTATTAATCTTATAATCTTTGGAAATCTTTAAAAAGAAGTAAAAATTTTAAGTTGGACTTAAATTAATTTTTTCTCGATAATGTTCGATCTTGAAACATTTTTATAACACTGATAATGTTCCAAATATTGTAAACGAAACCTCAGTTTTACAAATAAAAATTTATTTTATACTAGGTATCATTCTAAATATTGGCTGATATGTCAGTCTCAATGTGATTTGAATTTTTAAAGAGTACATAATTAGATTAACGAGAAATAGATTTTATCTTTGAAAATCTTGTTACGGGAAAAAGTTTTTTGTTTCTTTAAATTGCGGTATATTGAAGTTCAACAACTTTTGGAATCCAGATTCTTGTATTTTTCATATACGTTTTTAATAAAACGGAATACCATTTTTGTGTAATGAAAGTTACTACGATTGTTTTTTTTATAATAATTTTATCATATGCCATATTTTAATATTATTATGGATTTCTGTATAAAATGCTACTTTATTCGATTTTCGAGAAAAGTTGTGACTGTACAGAGTCAAAGAATTCTTTAAATTCTTAAAATTTTCGTATTGTACGTTATTTATATATTTTTGTTGTAATTTCTGGAATTTTCAGAGACCTCTATTATTTCTATACATTGCTGTATTAATTTCTTAAATTTGATACTATAGAAATATCAATTAGTAATCAATTGATACATAGAATCAATTTTACACACTTTGTTACTTTTTTACTACCATGCCTAGTTTTGAAATAAGTCTATAGACTATTTTGATTTTTATATCAATTGTGTGTTAGTTACAAAAAATTTTCGACATTTCAATTTGAATAAAAAAAATTGTCAACCACTTTCAGAATTTGATTCATATTAAGAAAAATGACAATTATCGGCCTAAAACCGCATTTAAAGCTAATATCTTTAAAATTTGGACACAGCCTTCTATACTTTTTTACATATAATGTGTTACTGATGAAAAAAAATTTTTTGAAGTCATATTTCATGTATAAAAATTAACCAACACAGCTAAAATACAATTATTATCCGTCAAAGTCACTGAAATCAACATGTTTCATTTTTGCGGCGTTTGTATTTTGGAATCTTTCAACAGGCTTTCATAATTTTGTAAAATTATGCCTCCTTTATTTTGACTTGTTGTTTTTTAATCTTTTTTCCCGAAAATAAGGTTATATTTCAGAAACTTGTACTCAGGTTTTAAAATTTTTCGATGTATTGTGTGTGTCAATTATACAAATGTTTTGCTTGATTCATTTTAATAAGAATATTTTACAAGATTTAAATTCGTTCGAAATTTGTGGATGGATGAAGGAAGAATCATATAGTCAAATGTAATATCATTAATTGCTTGTCTACATCATAAACTCCATAATTGCTCGAAACGAGCGAAAGCTTTGTATGGGTTTTTTTCCAAAAAGCCATAAAATACTTACGCACCCAGTCTTTTCAACTTTAAGTTTTTCATAATATACATTACCTTACACAAAAAAATCCACCTTGCAAGAAGTATTTTCTAGACTAATTTGGACTCGTTGAGTATAAAAATATCAATCATTTATTTTTCTAAAAAAGCGTTATTGAAATGTCAAGAACGATTAACTTAATTAACTTAAAAAATTTTTATTCTTGAAAAGGTATGCTTCTAAGCTTTACGGTCATATACTGTTTTTACCGATCAGAATAGTAGTTTACAACTTACAGCCACTGAAAGTAAAAAAAAATTTTTTTCTAAGATTAGTTACTTTGTGAAAGAAATTTTTTTTCAAATTTCAATAGAAGCAGTATATCCTCCCAACAATATATTTTTTATTTAAATAAAGTCTATGGTTCCTGATATTTACGCAAAAACGTTTCTTTAGAAACGGTTAAAGAATCTAGTAGCGCACCCAGTATATATCCAATCCAAGAAACGGACACGTTCGTAAACTTGGGAACGACTCAGCGGTTTCTGTTGGCTTTTGTCGGTTTAGAAAATGACCGGCTCTTGGAAGAGTCGAAGGGCTCCCTGGCCCTAACGACGCCTCGCTTATGACCCGGACACGCGTGCAATTTTTGCCACTGTTACGATTATGCTTCGACGTAAAGACGTTTTAACATTCCCAATAATCGTAACTCATTATTACCAAATGACCTCGTGCGTAAATTACGACGGGCTTGTTCCGACGGCCAAGACGCGCGTTACGGCAACTGCTTTCGTTTTATATTTCATGGTTCCGGACGTCTGTGACGCTTTTTGCATTATTTGCGGCCGAGTTTTACAACGTTCTAAAAAAATATATTGCTTTAGGCGTAGTATTGGCGATCGATGTTTCATCGCCTTTTACCTGGAGTTCGTACTCAGGGATTTATGGTTTACGGGAGGAAATTGCCAGGAGCATTCATAAGGTACTTCAAAACGGTTACAATTTATGAAAATTTGTAATGAAATGGCGCTGTTAAGTGAAAAACATTAAATAGTACGAAGAAGTGCAAAATCGAAACTTTCAAGTGTTTCTTGGATGCAGAGAAAAAAAGGGAATTGCTCGGGCAGCAAAGTGGTGTGTTGAAACAGCATATCTCTACAGCTTCTACTAACTACTATTCCTGGACGAATTAAAAAAAAACTCTTGAATGGCATTCGGACTAAAACTACAAGCTCTTACACGCTTCAAGTAGAAAGACCAAATCCTCCGTGCAACTGTACTAAAAGTTCCAACAAACAATCTCGAGACGGAGTCAGAGCAAAAAGCAATCTAGCATGTGAGTAAGCTTGACCGATTTAACGACGCCTTTAACTGTTAACGCAACCCCAACGTATCTTGAGAAACCCCGCATCCCCCGTTATCCCGTTATATCTGTCGCGCATCATCCAGTTACATCTAATCATCATAAGCTCTTGTCTGTCCGCCCGGGATTGCGAAAGTTTAATATCTACCAGTTTACGATTCCACAAGCGACCCGCCGACTCATCTCGCGTGTAAGAAAATATCTCCTCGAGCAGTTTGCGAGGATTCCGTGACCAGCAGCGCTTACGGCCTCATTAGAGGAAAAACATCCCGAGTTGACGTTATTGAACCAATTTGTTTGTGCAAATTAATCGCTTGAGAGGGCTCTGTCGACTCGATAAATATCACTTATTCATTCGCGTACACGAACCGACCCTCCTCGATTGTACGTATCGAAGACGTCTCGTTCGCGTCTGCTTCTTTTTTTCCCGTTGATCCGTCTATCGAGATTTTCTTTCAGGACGTGTAATAAAGCAAGCAAACAGACAGAAACGTGACTCCACGAAATAGACCGTCCACGCAAGACGTGTCAGATTACAGCCTTATCGTGAGCGCGTTATTTATTCGATGATCCTTTTCGTGTCACTGGCTTGACTTATTTTGTTGACCTAATTTCCTTCCGATTCGAGACAGGAACAAACGAGCAAGTTGAAGGTATCCTTGAGGGCGAGGAAAAGGATGTTTGGCTATCAATTTTTCCCGGTCAGTTACATTTTTCACTTTCTGTGATGTTACTGTCGAATGGTGATATATTACATAGAGCGAAGAAGTATCGGAATATTGGGTTTTTTTTTCTGATACAACAGAATTTTATTACTGATTATTTTTGCATTGATATTGAACGTTGTTGCAAAATTTTTGTTAAACAAAAAATTTAGACCGAAGTGAAAAAAAAGTTTATCACACAAATAATCGAAATTCAGTAGTCGAGCATTATTTTTCTATCCTTTATCATTTTTCTGAAGTTTTCGACCCATATTTTTTGTCGTGGTTTGGTAGTGCAAAAAAAATTAATTTTATTTAAATCATTTATTTTCAAGTTTTTGGTCTGCCAGTATGTATATAACAGTACATTATTATTGATAACACAGTCAATGCATAGCATTTTCATCTGGCGAAAAGTAAATCATAAAAAATGTGCAGCAATCAACGCTCACTATGTACTCAACACTCCAAAAGCCTATCGGATTTTCCCCGTTGATTGAAAGTTATCGCGGGAAATCAATTAAACTCGAAATTTGATCGAAAATTATAACCGGGCCGGAAAGTTAATGAATTGCCGTGTATTCGACCTAGCGTGTAATGCGGGAAAGCTAACGTTCGAATAAAATTCGATAGGTCATTCAGTGGCGCTGCTTTTATACTCCGCCAACTTGCTAATTGGCGCGCGTAGAAAAAAGTTTCCTCGAAAATTGACATGGCAAACATCCGCGGAGCGTGAATTTTAGACCGGTAATTACGGGTTTACGAGTTCTGAAACGCGGGGCTTAACAAGTGTCACCCCCAAATTTGATATGAACGAGGCAAAGCGAGTAGAAAAAAGAGCCCTAGCGAGCCGTGCGGATCGATGCCGGCAAAGTGAAGTTGTCATTATTTCTTGCTCCCACGATTTGCATAGAAAGTAAGTGCGGTCTGGAGTTTCCTTCTCGCGAGCTCATTCAGCATATTTCGGGCATAAAGTCGTCCTCGAGGCACCAAAAATACAGTCGTAAAACGCCGGGATTTTCCTCGATTGCATCTAAAGTAGGCAACTGCTGGAGTTCCGTTTTTTTTACGAATCGCGCATTGTTCCGAAATATACGAACACGAAAGTACGACGAACATTTTCGCAGTGGCTTTCGGTAAGCGCAAGGCAATTACGTCCGATAAGCTCAATTAATAAAGTGGCGTCATCTGCTGCGAAGCCTCGATTTGTATTTTAATCAAGTCAACGGGTTGGGATGCGGTTTAGTGAAATTCGTGGAAGATTTTGTCGACGGGAATAACAATTGTTTTGTTGTAGTAAATTGCAAAGATTAAGAAAATTCAATTGTTATTTTATATATATTTTAACTGACTTGACCGCAAAACGTGCGTTTTTGGATATTTTTCTTCATTTTGGAGGTAATGTCATGAACAGCCGAAAAATACAAACTTTATTTTCGAAAAGAAATTTTTTTACAATCAAACGTTTTCTGCACCTTTGTTAATTCACAGTACTTAATATTGTTATGCATTAGTCGAAATTTTGAGTTTCAGAATTACGACTTCTTGAATTCATAATGCCATTTTCGCACAAGTTTTTACGCTCTCTTGCCTTGAGTTTTCGTAATTTTACCAAAAATGGTTTGATGATAATTTATTGCTCCTTTTATTCCTGATCACAGATTGACTTGAAGAAAAAAAAAAGTAAAAGATTAATAAATTTTCGGAATTTTTTTGATTGTCGTGAAAAAGTCGTAAAAAAGATTGTTCGGAAGCAGATTGTGAAAACTAAAGCAGTGCACAAGGCACTTTAATGTAATTGTACACAGAAATATGTAAAGTGTTTTTTTACTTACTGAAACAAAGAACCATGCACTTTTTACTGAATAAACATACTGCACTTGAACTTGGTAACATAGTCATATTCTGGGATGCGGTCAATATGTGATTATTGACTCAAGTAAAAAATGACACATTTTTGAGAGGTATCACTTGTGTGATACAAGATTTTCAACTTATTTTTCAATATTTTTCTTCTCTGTGACAAAGGTTGTTCAACAAAAAATTGGAACACAGAAAAATTGTTTCGAGGCAGATTATGAAAACTGATTATTACATTTTTTTGTAGGTACTTGGTAACTATTATCTTCTGGGATAAAGTCAATATGTGTTTTGACTATAATTTGATCTATATTTTTTATTTTTAATGGGAAAATATATGAATACTTTTGGTATGCCTTCAGGTTCACTCATTTCACTAATTTTTGCTGTAGTTAAACATGATTTGGTAGATTTTCTTATTAAATAATTGAAAATATCTGCCATTTTTGTATAACATATTTGATATTACGAATTTTACATATATTTTATACATATTATAATAATTTATAATAGATAATATATAATATTATCTCAACATATAAATGCAGGGTATGCGGAGACATATCTCATCGTGTCTCTCTTTCTCTTACCCAGTTACAGTTCTGCCTGTCTCTGTTGCATGAGTTCAATGAGTTCCGCATACCCTTAATTAAAATAAATCGTTAATTATATCGAAGCAATGCTTCATGATACGAAAAGTTTTGTTTCATTAAATTAAATGACACTAGTCATGAATAATGCTTTATCCTAACCTATTTAAAGAGATTAAAACTTTGGGAGCATGGAGCAAACTGCTCAAGAGGAGCAATCTGCTCCTCTTGAGTTTTCGAAATGTTTTTTTTTTTTTTTTTTTTTTGATAATGAATTTGTTATTTCACCTATTGTTTATCTCTATAAGCCGAATTTCATATTTGAGAAATACGATTTTTTGAAGTTAGAAGGCACTCTCGTAGTTTTTTTTTTTTTTTTAATTTATTTTCTTGCTAATCTGTAAATTTACCATAAATAATTGTATTATCATGAACTTTATTTGAATTCATCAGCAAGGATATGATTTTGAATACAAAATTGTAAGCTAAACATGTTACCGAAATTTCTTTCACTTTCTTAAAAAATATATCGAAAATTTCTGCATTTAAGTTTACACGCTGTATTTTTTTTTATTTTTTACCTTTTGATTATAATTTAATTTTGTTATTTCGAACTATCAACGTAACAAGTTTTCTCATCATGAATACTGTTAGCAGCATATCTACAGCAGGAAATAATAGTTAAAGAAATACAATTCGAAGTTTAGTTCATAATTATTGTTTGAGAAGGAATTTAAATAAATATAGTGAAATCGAGCTGATATCTTTCGTAACAAAAAAAAGACTTTCATATAATTTGAACTTATGAATAAAAAAATTTACAAGGTTGTACAAAAATGAAAAAATTTTTAATGCTTTCAGTTTTTTCCTTTTCTTGTAGTGAAATCTCATTAATAGAGTTCAACAATTTTTTTATGATTAAGCCATTATTAGTAAATTTCTAAAATAACAAAAATCAAGCAAATAAATATTTACAAAATAATTTTTTGACTTAAAAAAATTGTGATTCTTGAACAAAGGAATACAGGCTGATTGAATTAAAAATTAATATTGTTAATTTGAAGAACTTGTTAAAAAAGAATTCACATGTGGCAGTAACTGAAAAAAGTGTGTCATAAATTGAAATTGAGATGCTGTACAAAAAATTTTTCGAAAAAGAAGTTACAAAATCCATAAATTCTGGAAGGTTTATCTTTATGTGTAGATTTCCAGCGTTTTCATGAAATCAGTAAAATTATTTGATACATAAACTCCGTTAATTCATCACCCAACAAGATTCAATTTATTTATTTCAAGTGCATTGCACTTAAGAACTATGACCATTGTAAAAAAAAAACACTCTTGAAACTTGAGAAAACCTTCAAAGGGCTTTTCGCCTTCTGAATCGAGCTTTTCCGGTCTCCGAAATATCGTTAAAATAATTTCTAGGATGCCTCGTCAAGCGCTCGCTCGTCCGTCGCGGAAGACACGGGATTTCTTTTTTCTCGCCGATAAAGTGGATCGCGTCAACGCGTAATCGAGATAAATGAGGCAACGTGAGTGTCCCGATGATGACTATTATTTTTTGCCGAAGGGATGCGATTTCCGTAAAAAAAGCCGCGATAAATCTCCCCCCCCTGCCCCGCTCCGTTGGCTTTTTCCCCGAATAATGTAATGCGCCGTTTTGATCGATCACTTCGGGTGACCGGCGGGAAACAATTTGACTTCGAGCACTTTGTATCGCCCCATAATAATCTCATCGAAAAACATCATAATGCTATCGACAGTTGAGTTTTGCAAGACATTGAAACTTGATTTTTATGTTTTGGTCATTAAGATCATTAAATGAACGAAATTTTTATATTGCTTTAGTTTTATGACTTTCCATGTGACTTTATAAGGATGTAAAATAAAATTTAAAAAGTTTTTGTATAAGATCATAGTGGAAAATCACAATCACAATGATTACGTGAGTGTTGTGAATTTTTGAAAGGTTTGCCAGTTACTGGTGAGTAGAATGGAAATCTCAAAGAGATTATATGTTGAAGATATTATAGATCCCACTGCTATATTTATAAACATTTCTATTGAATTTGTTTTCGATTGATTAAAACTGGGGTTAGGAAACCCCCTCCCCTCCCTCCTCCCTTTATCGCCAAGTCTACCTATGTTACTACAATACCAGAATCTCGAGTTTCGATAGTGTCAAACAGTGTTATCAATTGCAGAGCTCGAAGTTTAGATAGCAAACGTTTTCCTGCGGGATTAATAACGGCGTTTGATTCAATCCGCTCCTTGCCCCGCGTTTCATTACGCAGTCATTAACTCGCGATTGTCTCTTTCGCCGTAACCTCGTTCCATCTACTCGAATTCCGCAATATTCCGCGCTCAGATTCTCGACACAGATAGGCTTTTAGCGAATTAGCAGGCACAATGTGACAATGGACGCGAACGCGGCGAGAATAGTAATGCCCCTCGCGGTTCTATCCATTTCCCATACAATGGCCGCGGCGTTAAACTGCGAATAGCCACACGAAACACGTATTTCATATGCGTCGACCGGAATAAAATTGCTTTTCCCCGTGAGAAATCGTCCGGGTCTTCGATGCGCCCGCGGCGGTCTCGTTGCGTTACGAGGTGACGAGGCAAATGGGCTCTGAAAACCCGAAGCGTCATTCGATGGAGATTTATCGGGGGTTTTTCGCTTCTTGGGGAACTTTCGAATGAGTGAGGTGTTTTTTTAAACGTGGGTTTGGGGGGGAGTGTGACTGGGATGAAGGGATATTTGTGGTTGACGAGATTTTAAGTGTTAGTTGCGGTGGTTGAGAAGGGTTACTTGATTTCAACACCAAATGTACGAAAAAGTCTATTATCTACAATAACATAAAGGCCCTTTTTTACTTAACTCTTTACTAGAGAATTATAATGAACTTTTTCATACAGAGTTCAATTAATCCATGTGATTCAATTCATAAGTATTTTAATGAACTTTTCCATTTTATTCTATCAATTCATTCAAATCAATTCATATGAATTGCAATACAATTTTATTTTACTCATTGATTCCATTCAGTCAGTTCATTGTTATCACTTATGTAATACTTTTATTATTTAATGTTATTTTATTTTTTAATAATTTGAATATACTTTTTCATCCAATTCAATCATTCGAATCATCATTTACAAAAATCTAACAAAAACTTTTTCATTCTACTCAATTAACTATTCAATTCAATTCATGAGAGTTTCATCAAATTTTTTCATTCCATTCAATCATTTCCTTTTTTCTACTTTTGTTATACTTATATCATTGAACATAATTCGAATTTATAAGAAGACAAGATGTTTCTACGTGCTTATCCACGCGTAATTGAATATTTACAATTTTATTATTAAAAAATTAATAAAGTTCATATTTCTAGTAAGAGTAAATTTAATAAATTGTCTATTACATTTATAATAGGGAACTTGATTCGAAAAAAATTTGTGAATCCACTTTAGATGTAAAGTAAAGAATTAAAAAAAAATAAACTCGTATTTTTTTTTTTTTTTGATAGACTGAAAATTGCTGGAGATTTAGAGGTTTTAAAAAATAGTGTGACGTCATCGTCCATATGAAGATAATAGAAATTTATATGGATTTTGACGTCACATCCCCCACTCTAGATTTTTCAAACCTTTGTGTCTCCTGCAGTTCTCAATTAATTAATAAATGAAAAAATACGTGTCAATTTTTTGCAGTTATGTAACAGACGTATATAACAGAATTTTTTGTCAAGATCCCTATTGTTCATTATTTTTTAATCCTGTGTTAACAATATTTTCATTATCATTGTCCTAATAGCAAACATTCTCTTACCTAATATAAACAATTTATAGTTCAAACGGGTTATAACGGACAAAAGAATACCTATTTATATTGTGTATGTCTGTTTTGTACCAACATCTTATCAATTTTTTTAATAAGATCGCATTCGTCTAATTTAACAAATAGAATGCATCGATTTCTCATTCAATATCAAGCGTGAATTTTGTTTTTGAAAAGTGTGTTTTCTGTATAGCAGTATATGTTACTGAATTAATAAAATCTTTTCAACGATAACTATTAATTATATTAACTATATTAAATATATTAATTATTATAACTATATTATTAATTATATGATTTCTTTTCAATTTAGAATAAAATCCATTTGTCTGTCTTATGATACAGTAATACTCTGAGAATCTTTAATATATTGTACAGTTTAAAAAAAAAAAAAAAAAAAACACCAAAAATATTAGGGAAGATTAGAACTCTTAGTAATTGATTGTGTTTTATTGTGTTTTATAAGAAGTTTGATAATTTTACGATTTTGTGATTTTTTGTGATTTTTTTATTCTTGACTTTTCAATTTTTGTAAATATACATGACTTTCAGTTTTTGGTGACTCTTTGTGATTTTCTATTTTGTGATTTTTTCATTTTGTGACTTTTCAATTTTTGAGAATATACATGACTTTTAGTTTTTTGTGACTCTTTGTGATTTTCAATTTTGTGACTCTTAAACTTTGTGAAATTTAAAGATTTTTTTATTTTTGTGACTTTTTGTGATCTTGTTTTTTTTTTTTGTGGGTTCAAGACTTTTCCTGATTTGTGTGTGTGTGTGCGCGAGGGGGTGTAGTTAGAGGAGTAGGCCTTATCAGTTCTTTGATAAAAATATGTCTATAACCTTCAGAGGAACATGGTTAATAACTGTAAAAATTTTCAGGACGTTTAGTGCAGTAGTTTTGAAGTTATAAGATTACAACGTACAGACATTCACATTAATATAAATAGATAAACCCCCAGAGTGTGCTAATGCAGTGCACATGATTAACAACATTCCTTTTTGAAATTTTCCATCTACAAATCTAAATTCTCTCAATTTCAACCCTGAAATTTTCCCTCTCATCGATAAAAAATCTCCTTGAAACAACGCACCCTTCTCCTACTTTCTATAAAAAAAAAACTAAATTCGCCTCTTCATGGGGAGCCATAGAAAAGTCCCGGGCATCATTGCGAGGAAGTGATTTCTCCCCGCACAAGCGGCGGCTTTTAGAGAAGACAGTGCGTGGTAGTAGACCCCGAAATATACGGTCCTCGCTTGTTATACGCATCCGCACGAACACGAGTCGTAAAGTGACGATCGGATCAGGACGCAGGAAATTGGGCGAATTCGCGAGCAATGGCCCGTGACGCTGCTGGATCTAGGGCTACTCGTGTTTGCAGGTATCTACCACATGACGCTTTATATCCGCACACGTATACACGTATTCGCGATAACCACCGCCGGGCGCAAAAGATCGGGAATAAATTTAGTGTAGAAAGGCGGACTTTCCGAATCGAGATTACTCCGGCGTAACGGAAATCCCTCGGGGTTCTCGAGAGGATTGCAAATATTTTGCATCCCCGATATCGGGGAACAAGAGAATCGCTGCTCGTAAACGCCTGGAAATCAAAGCCCCATCAGTATAAGGGGGAGGGGGGAGGAGGATATGGCATCAAGTCCCGTGGAATCATTTTTTCCCGGTTGATGGCTGTCTTGCGGGGACGCTGTTCAATGTCCCGGCACGCAAATGGATCCTCGTCGCGGAACTATGATTGATCGATGGTCCTGATTTCAGGTGCTTGACGAATCGTGGGTTAACGCTGGTGGTGGATTGGAAAAAATATCATTTTTCAAATGGGGGGTAGTGGTACTTGAAGCTAGTCAATACTGTGCTTTGTGCTTTCATTCGAGACCCGGGTGAAAAAGTCAAGTAAATTTGAGTATACAGATGGTATACTCTGTCTACGCGAGTATACGAAAAAGTATACCTATGTGCCAAATCGTATATTCTCGTATACTTTATGTAAATAACGAAAGTATACAAATCGTATACTCTGAGAGACTATCCCGTTTACTGAGTAAACCATGCGTATACTGTGAAGGACTCCTACGGTGTCCTCAGTATACCTGTCGTATACTTCAGATGACTGATTCCCAGTATACTCAATATACCTATGGTATACTAATTGAGACTACTCTGTCAACAAATGTCAACAAAAGTCTTCGTACAGTATACTCAGTATACGCTGACAGAATCATCTAGCCGAGCAGTATACCCAGTATACTTATTGTATACTCAGGGAGATTCACATTCGCTTTATTTTATTTTTTGAAGTCAAAAGTCTCTGAAAGTCTTCATACTGTATACTCAGTATACATCGTTAAAATAGTTTTAAGCAATTGTATACTCAGTATACCGGTCGTATACTCACGGAAACTACTCGGTTTACCCAG